>JASDQU010502236.1:31103-41172 GCA_032191745.1 Picea mariana | reverse complement strand
TGGGAAACACCTTTTATAGACTAGTCATACATAGAAAAATGAACTTCGATTGAATCTCAAAAAACCTTCAAAACAAACCTAATCATTTATCTCAAGTTAGGCTATTTAAAATTTCCTTTTCGTAAAAATGAGTTTGGATTTGCTTAAGATAATCAAAACAACTTTAACTAAAATATCATACTTTGGTTGATTTCATTTGCATCAAGGTTAAGTAAATTTAATAATTTATTTGGGGAGTCCCTTGTTGGTTTAGAATGTAAATATTACTGGAAAGAGAACTAGATATTAGAGTAGGTTACATATACATGTATGAAATCCCTACAGATATCATAGATATTGCTTCACTACCAGCAAGCCTATTCAATACCCCGATGAAGTTATCTACATCTCCTATTGAATTTCCTTTCACGACTTCATTTATCACTTTTGCATTTGATTGAGATGAGGGCAATAATTACATGAATTTCCTTTCATCATCTCTTTTGGACAAAATGGGGGCAATCAAGTTACGGATTTCCTTTCACCATTTGCCTTGGACTAGATGGGGGTAATCAGTTTATGAATTTCCTTTCACCAGCTATCCTATATTTTAATATTTTTGAAGAAGGGGAAATCAATTTGTATGTATCATACAAGGGATGATATATGATTAAAATTTAACAATAAAGGTATGTCAACAATTTTTTATTGTACTATGGACTAATTCTCTCCCTATCTTCAATACACATTCACCTATAGGGAAGATTTTATGGGAATTTTGATTTTCCAGGGATTGACCTTGAGAGAATTAATCAGTTAAAAATATGATAGAAGAGCTAACATTATCAGGATTAGCCTAGACATACTTTCTTTCAGTTAAAATTAGAGGAACATAAATATTTTCTCCTAATCTTGTTTTGAAGGTATGTTTTTTAAGTTTTTGGACTCAAGGTGAAATTTTTTCTTTCTGTGAAGACCAAGGAAAGGGTAGTGAAATTCATAAGTGAATAAAAGATTAGGTATAGGAAAAAAAGAACAGAATGAGAACTCATAAGGTCTAATGTGGAATAATATCATTCCCACATAAGTTTTCTTATTGATTGTCGCACCTCCTTCTCGACCTCTTTTATTCTTATTTTCTTTTTGGAAAAGGCTTCAGAATTAATCTATAAATTTATACTTTTTTGATCTTTGATCATGTGACAATATTTACATGAGTGAAACCCCCTTTACATTCAATAAGATTTATTTAAAATTTTATCTTGAACTATAGGGATAAGAGTTCATACCTCAGATTTCATCTATATTTTCAATCACGTAAATCATTACTTTATCACCTATTTTGAGAGAAATCCAATATTTTGAGAACTGAGTGTTGGATTCTGATACCTCTTTATCTCTCATTCAACTGTAAGTATTCTACATGGGAAAAAAATGGGAAATTTCAGAATACTTGATATAATAGAAATGATATGTGATACAAATGTTTTGTATTTTTGTTTTGAGGATATCAAGTAAACTTGGTATATTTACAGTAAAAGTAAAATTTGGATAATTTACAGAAGAAGAATAAAATTTCAAAACAAAACAGGGAAACCAAAACCGGTATATACAATGGGAATCTGAAAAAGTGACTATTGCATAAAACATTTTAGGTAACGTCCATTGATAGGAGAGTCAATAATCTTTCCGCCGAGGTTTTCCAATAAGAAATAATTTTCCCTTCAATGACTATAATCTTGAATGGTCCAAACTGGATATGGTCAAACTTTCCATGTTTTTCCACATCCTACTTTTTTGTATCCCACTTTAAAACTAGATCACCTGGAATAATATCCATGTCTTTAGCCTTTTTATTGAAAAGGGCCTTCATATTATCTTGGTATTTTTGAAGTCTGTCATATACCTCAACCCTATTTTGTTGGACTTCAGTTATTTGATTTGTGCTTCTCGTAATGTCATTTGGCTCTTCCTTTGTATCCTGCCAGATATTCATAATAGGAAGAGAGAGATTGATAGGAAGGACAACGTCAGTACCATAAACCATTTGAAAAGGGGACATACCTATTGATTTCTTTGTGTCGATCAAATTTTCCCATAAGGCATATTTTAGGTGAATGTGCCAAGATTTTTTATTATATGTAACACTTTTTTTATTATATTCATTAGGCTCTTGTTAGATGATTCATCCAATCCATTTCCCTGAGGATAATAGGCTATATAATGTACTAACACAATGTTGTATTTTTGGCAGAAATTGACCATTGCCATAGATTTTAAAGCTTGATCATTTTCAGTGAATATTTTTTGAGGAAAACTGAATCTCGATAGGATGTTCTCTTCCAATAATTTTATAACTACTGAATCCATGGCATTCTGAGTTGGAATGGATTTGACCCATTTCATGAAATAATCGGTAGCAATTAAAATCCATTTATGTTGGGTGCTTGACTGTGGGTGGATTTCTCCGATGAAGTCTAGACCCCATTGCTTAAAAGGTGCTTCTTCTTTGACTGGGATTAAAGGTAGTGTAGGGAGATTTTTCTTACTAGAGAGTAGCTAGCAAGGGTTGCAGGATCTGACCTTGGAATTCACATCAGTAAATAACTTTGGCCAATAATATCCATCTCTTAAAATCTTGTAGGTCGTTTCCCTCCAGGCATGTGTCCTCCACACACTCCTTCATGAAAATCATTTATGACTCTTTATGTTTTAGATTCTATTAAGAAACACAATAAGAAACCTAGGGGATCTTTCTAGTACAACTAGCCATCAATAATACAATATTTAACTACCTGTAGCTTCAAAGTTATCTCTTTGGATGGAGTCATGTCATTCGGGTACTGAAGGGTAAGGAGGTATGAAAAAATTTCGCAATACCAAGAAGAGGAAGAAAACTTACCTTCATTCTAAATCATAGGAATTTGATCATCAAGATCATATATTTCTAGGAGATACCTGTGTGATTCCAGGTGATTTATCCCGAGTGCCCTAAAAATTGATTTGGCTAACAGTTTCTCTAGGCCTTGACCTTTGACTAGTTTGGTTGGCTTCACTTCTATATCGAACTCCTAAATTTTATCCAACCACTGACCTCTTTTTCCATCACTGTCTGGTTGGACAAATATGTCTTTGACAACACTTATTGGCATGTAAGTGATTATTTTGGAATTAAACACATATGTATTGAAATATTTGAGATCTGTCACCATTACGTAATCTTGTTTCTCAAGTATATCATATTTTAATTCTCCATCCCTGAGACTTTTATTGAAAAAGACTATCGGTTTCTCAAAACCGTATTCATTCATTTGCAGGAGCACTATTGCGATAATATGTTTAGAAGAGAAAGAAAAGATCAAGAATTCCTTAGTATATTCCAGACTTTATAGCATTGGTGCTTCTCCTATAGCTTTCTTGACTCGCTCGAAATATTCTTTGGATTATGTAGTCCACTTTACTTCTCTATCCTTTTTCAACATATCTGTAATCAATTTGACAATTTCAGCGAATATTGGATTTCTTTCTTATTTCTAGGAATGTTTATCGTGTCAATAGCCTGGACTCACTTAGGATCTATCCTGATTCTATCATTTGAAACTATATGGCTTAAAATCTTTTTGTCTTGCATAGAAAAATGTGACTTTTTAGGATTAAGAGACAAACCAAATTTTCTACATTTCTCAAAAGTTTTCTTGAGGTGGACCAGATGTTCTACATCGTATTTGGAAAAGATTGTTAGATCATCTAATTAAATAACAAAATTTTTTTATCTCTCACCAACGAAATATATATCCAACACTTTGTGGAAAGTATCCCCTGCGTTCATCAAACCCAAAAACTTTTTATGGTACATGAAAGTTCCCCACGGAGTGGTAAATGCAATATTTTCTTTGTCATCTTCATGGAAATAAATTTGATTGTATCCAGAAAAACCATCAATCATGGACATTTTGTTAGCTCCAACTACTCTTTCTAGAACATGATCCATTTTTGGTAGTGGGTAGTTGTCTTTGAGGGATGACCGATTCAAGTTTCTGAAATCTACACAGAGCCTTATTTCACCATTTTTATTTTTGATGGGTATCGAATTTGCTACCCATTTGGAATACCTGAGTGGAATGATAATCTTTGTATCGAGAAGCTTCTTGAATTCCCTTTCTATCACTGGCAGGAGAATATGATTTATTTGTCTAAGTTTATGCCTGAAAGGTTTCATACCATGCTTCAAAGGGATCTTGTGTTCAATAACAGAGGTATCCTAAGTTTTTAGATCATCATAAGACCACAAAAAAAGTCCTTATACTGTTTAAGAAACTCGAAATACTTATTCTTCATTTGGGTTAGAAGGTATTTATATATCTTGACCAATTTAAGATCTTCTTTAGTTACTATATCACAGTCTTCAACCTCTTTGGGATGAGGTCGTAAGGTAGACTTTAAGGGTATGTCATCTTGGTCAAACAATATCTCTAAGGGTATCAGACCCCTAGGGATCTAATTTTTCTTAAGCAGGAGCATGCAGTGGTTTGCAATATTATCCTGGAATTTTTTAGGGTCTTCACCTTCTTGCATGACCCAAATAGGATCATTATGGTTTTCCTGATCTATGTGAGTCTTAGAGAACTCATCGGCCATATCAAGGAAATGTTTTATTTGTTCATCATCTTCAAATACTTTCTAGTGCTGAACATTATTTGGGATCAATGGCTTGTGTCTCATTTCGATATGATATTTCAGTTTCAGGACAGTAGGTGGTACAAAGGTCGCAACAGCTTGAGCTAAAGAATCGACCTGCTGATTTTCTATTCCGAGAATAGAGTAAATATTAAAGGTTGAGAATAAATTCTCTATCATATACCAGGAGAAAATTATATATGACCTTAGCCTTGGATGCTTGGCTTGATACTATTTTTTTATTTGTTTCACAATAATCTCTACATCACCATAAACTATTAGATTTTCAATATTTAACTTTCTGGTAGCTTCTAATCCTAAGACTAGAGCTTCGCATTCACAGACATTATTCATATAATAAAACTCCCACTATAATATATATGAGAATGGAATAACATACTCATCTCTAGGTGATACAAATAACACTCCACCCCCTTCTCCTTCACAGGACGACACACCATCAAAAAACATTTTCCATAATATTTCTCTACTATTTACACTTTTCTTTGTTTTTTCTAATTTTTTATTTTCTTCTTCTGTACATTATTTGAAATTGTCATCTATCGATAATATACAATTTCCTAAGTCCTGATCAAGAACATAGACTTGGTAATTATTTGTATTTTGAGTGTCACTTACCATATACGTGAGTCTAGTTTCTCTCTACAATCATGTGAATTGTACACTGAAAATCAGGATCATAGTGTAAGTCATGTCCAGCTGAAGTGATCCTCCTAATTTGGAACTCCAAGACCTGGATATAAGCATGTTGTACTTGGAAGGGACATCAGTAATAACTACATCTATAAGGATACTTTTTACATGGATTTTTGAAAGATTTACTACCAAATCTTTGATCATGCCAAGACACTCAACTTTCCTAGAATCAAAGGAGTATAGGTCTTGATAAGGTCTAGTGATTTCAAGGCCTAATTTATCCATGATAATTTTAGGCATTAAATTATGAGAATCCCCAGAATATAACATGTATTTGTGGAGTAAATGGTCATGCACAGTTAGTGTAATATAAAATGGAGCAACAAAATCCTTAATGTTCTCAATGTGTGGACTGAACATGATTGTAGGTCTTTCGTCCTGTATATTAATAACATTTGCATGACAGTTAGCATCAGAAAAAATTATCATTTTGGTAATTTTATTTTTATAAATCAGATTTTTTGCAATCTCAACCAGAGGCATGGTAATTTTAATTCTATTAAGTTTGTTTTCTAAACTTAAGCTTCCGATTCTTTTTTTGATTTATCTGGTTGGCGTTTCTTCTTCTAGGTTTTTTGGTTTCTTAGTTTCTGTTGCCCTTATTTCAACTGGCTTTGTCCAAGAAGCTTTTGTTTCAATTGATGGTTTATTACTTACTGCCTCATTTGTTTTATTTCACAAAATTTTATTTTTTTATGGAACATTCACATAATGTTTCTGTCTGGGCCTTAATTCATACTTTTGTTGGAGTTCGACCATTATTGAGTCAGTGAGTTCTTGATAAGAAAATTCTCCCATTTTATTTATGCTTTCCTCATTATTAAACATGGATTCTAGATCTAAATACTTCTCATAATATTGTCTGGTTAAATGCGGTTCAAGATCATCATCGCTAAGGTTGTTCAAGTCTTCTTCTAACTTGTAATTTTTCATGTCATCCCTCTGCATAAAATTTTCAGTTTTAAACAGGTCTTAGATCTTTTGATCTTCATTTTTTATTTGTCTTTGTTGCATCTGGGGGTTAGGGTTTCTATTGAACTAATTCCTAACATAAGTATTAGGTTTGGATTGGTCTAGCTCCACCCTAGATATTTCGTTTGATAAATATTTGATTATCTTGGCCATCTCATCCATTTTCTCTTCTATGGACTTCCCAGATCCAAAGGGTCCTACATGATCCTTGACTCATTTAGGTTATTTGGTTCCTATATCAACCTTACTTTTTAATTTCCTGGATGCCATCATATTAGATTCAATTTCTATAGCATCATCTTGCATTCCTGACAAAGTGTTTGATCTTCTTTCTCTTAAGAGGAGAGCAAAGTTAGGTTCGAAGGCCCCCAAAAAAGTTACTTTTACAGTAGGTTGAGAAGGCTTGAATTTGGTCAGTATGATTTTATACAATTTGTTGAACCTCTAAGTATATTCAAGAACTGATTCAAAATTATTTTTTCTTAAAGCCCCGAATTCAGTCAAATAATAGAGATGGTCCTTCTTCTCTCCCCACTGTCTTAGGAAAGCATTTTCTAGATCATCATATGACCATATGAAACCTACCAAGAGTCATTGGAATCATGTTCTCACTTGTCCTCCAATTATTTGTACTAATAGCCTTGAGTAAACATCTTTGTGCTTGATTCCAAGGATATCAACAAACTGACCAAAAAAGGCTATGTGTTCAGTTGCGGTTAAATCTCCTTCTCCCATGAATTTTGGTAGGTTTTTCATACAATTTTTGGGCAAATCATGAAGGACAGTAGGAAGGACCAAGGGTGCATATCTGGAAGCTACTTCAGAAAATATTCTAGGAGGTGGAGCTTTTCCTTGACCTTTTCCACCTGTTCCTCCATCTCTGGTGCCACCACCTTCGACGCCACCTCCTCTAGCATAAACCATTGTAAGTCGAGGAGATGAACTTTGGGAGTTAAAAATGGGATTTTCAAAAGCTTTGAGGGACTGAAATGGTGACCTTTCAAATACTTTGGGATGTGGTGAAGGAAGTTCCAGAAAAAGGTCATTAGGAGACAAAAAATCTAGAAGAGGAGGAAAAGGGAAATGTGGACTAGTTTCCTCAAACTTACAAGATGTATATACAGGAGAACCTATAGGGTATGAATCAAGGTATAAGATATACTCTTCATAGCTTCGGGAAACTAAAACCTCAACTTTGGGCCAGGGTGAGAACATCAGGGGGTCAATGACAACAAGTATCAAGATGTAGTTTTTGTTCTGATTTGTAGGAGTATTATTCACGTCAATATCAACTTTTATCTTGGGAAAAATTACCTCCAGATTCTCAAGCTTAGCCTCGATTTTACTAGTTGATGCCTCCGTAGATGGTACTTGTTTAAAATTGTTTTCAGGGGTCCGTTCCCCAATTTGAACCTTAGAACTAACTTGTCTAACCTTGGGTTGATATATTTTACTTGCTGATGTAGCAATCGATTTGAGGTATCCCTTTAGTTTTAAAAACTTTTCGGGATCTGACACTAGCGTTGTCTGCTTATCATATGGATTTTTTCTAGTATTCTTTTGACCGAATACTAGTTTTATCTATAGTGGATTCTCCAAGTGAAAAATAAAAATAAGCCTTACTTATGTATTCAATCTTTGTTCACCATCAAAGATAGAAATTTACCTTGTCGTTTTCCCAGGGAATAATAACTTCATTTCTCCATCCCTGACAATGACGCCAAAAATATGTTTTTCCTGATATTAAACTTAAGTCTCAAAGAGTAATGCCAAGCATCAAGAAATTTTAAAGAGATTGCTTTAAAGAGTTCTTTTTATACCTTTAGTTATATAAGAAAAGATCCTTAAATGAAATTAACAATATGGCAGTACGTAGGTCGTATTTCATTGTCTGAGTCACAATTCTAATATCAATTGATGTAAAGGAAGATTACAAGACTGTTAAACAAAGTAAGGAATCAATTACTGAAGAGTCTCACCTTGTTGCAGTAAATAAAATAGATAGTGCACCCTTGAACATAATATAAAGAACTGTAATTCACATAGCTTGCAGTTCTTGTTTTACTCATAGTAAATACAGAGGAAAATTTTCTCACTTAATGAATTACTGCTTTAATACGATTATAGTAGTTGTAATAGTAAATTGCAATAAAAAATTTATCATCCCTGATTTTAAGAAGATCGATCTGGCTCATTTTTTGAATGGTTGCCAAAGTTTCCTCTTTGCTCTTTGTGGAGTTCTATTGGTTCATTTCAGTATTGATTTTCCCCACGGCCTCTGCGATATTGCTTCCTTCAAAATAAATTAGTCTCTTGTCTAATTATGATAATGCTTCCTGGAAAGCATCCTTTACCTCTCTGTATAATCTCTTTCTCTCTGCCAAATTTGTTTCCCACACCTTCAAGTCCATATCACCTCTCATTTGTCCAGAAGGGGAAAGTAGAGGAAAATCAGGGACATTATCTTTCTATGCCAATATGATGTCTTCTTGAAACTTAGCTCGGGTTGAGCGAGCTTCTCTTTCATTAATATAGATATCCTTTATATCAAGGTCTAATTTCTGGTAGCATGTATGGATGGCATCAATCTTCATAAAAAGATTCTACTGAGCCATTTCCAATCTTTTGTTTATTTCCAACGCTTGAATTTAGAAGGCCAAAATGTCTATCGAGGTACCTTTGGTAACCTTCAATATAACTTGTAGTTTCCTTATAAATTCATCATGTTGTGTGATTATACCCTGGTTGATTTGTGAACTCTAATGGAGCTCATCAAGATTGGCCTAGAGCTGCTGAATTTTTTTTTGATCATTAGCTCTGATATGCTCGAAGTCTTGACTCATTTTGTCCCAAATAGTCTTTTCAACAATGTATATCTATTTTTTTAATTGTTCTACCAATAGACACTTATGTCGCAGCTATTTGTCCAAATTTTCCATAGACCATTGATTGGTTGTGGCAAAAGAACCTAACGAACTTGCAACTTCTTCTGCAAATTATGTATCATCCCTATCATTCCTATCATATATCATTCTCTTCCTTTTGGTTATCAATCCATCCTTCTGGTGTGATTCCTTTTTCACGATTGCCTTCCTTTTCCTACTAAACAGGAAATATGAAGGAGGCATCTCTTCGGGTGAGATGGGGGTAATATCGCTTACCAAAATAATTTCAGAACAAGGATTTCTGAAATTGGACTGCAGAGGAGTAAGCAATGTGATTGGAGTATCAATCTTAGTGGATTGTTGTTTCTCTATTTTATTTGAGGTACCAACAGGGGTGGTTGGCGTCGAAGGTGGTATATCATGTCCCCACTTCATGTAATCTTTGATTTTCTCTAGTGCATGGAGGCTTAGTTATTCTAATAATGGGGCTTCTAACTCCTATGTCAAAACCTCAGAGCTCTTTGAGATATCCTCAACCTGGTGTTCACCAGAATGCTCTGGTTCAGAACTTGTAGGCATGGATTCCTGTGCAGGAGGAGCAGCTATCGACTCTCCTTGTAGTACCTTTGGCATATTGTTTCTCCTGTGACTTTGGAAACTGATAAAAAATTCTTATTGGTATGGAGGCAAGGTTTGAAATCTATCATGTACCTCTTTGTAGGATCTAACTCCCCTAAATATTTCATCATAATGGGACTTTTCATGCACATATCGCCTCATGTTGAATTGGTCCAAGTGGTTTTCCACAATCTTGTGTGGGTCGTGCCTTTTGAATTCGA
>JASDQU010502234.1:35299-62873 GCA_032191745.1 Picea mariana | reverse complement strand
TTGATATGACATATGCCCATCTGATTAGATGTTATGATGATTGATTTTATTTCACACATGATTCATTCATTATCCAAGTTGATGATAGCTTGCTAACCAGAATCACATGTGGAGTAAAGGGGTCACGCACAATAACTAGAGACATTGAGGGAGAGGTGTTGATAGTAGCCCCGCCACAGACTACTAGCACTCCTATTGTGGGTCAAAATGTATGTTAATGATTACCTAGTTTGATAATACCCATGATGCCATGAGGGAAGACTGTGACAGTCAGTCACGATGATTTTAAGAGGCATGCAAGAAAGCAGAGGACTTATTCCTTAAATTCCCTTAGTCTCCCACAAGACAAGATCACCTAGAGGAGTATTGACTCCATGGGTGTTTGATGTCTACCAATTCATTTAAGAGGCGAGTGACACCCTTGGATCACATAGTGCATCTTGAAGGGCACGTCATGCAAGGGAAACAGAATGAGGCAAGTGGCACCCTTGGAGAACCTAGTGCATCCTAAATGGCACATCACATTGTTAACTAATAAGTGAATAAGACTATATGGACTTAGAATGAATAATGTGATAACAAATATTTAAAAACAATTTCCCTAATAAAATGTCGCCCAACCTCGGATATTAAAATATAGATGTAAGTGATACTTGTGGTAAAATAATAATAATAATAATTATTATTATTAAACATGTGACAAAAAGGGGGGAAGAAATTCGATTAATTTATTAAACTCAAATTATATTGAGGGATTAAAATTTTAAAAGGGGATTGATTGTTTTTCTACATATGCTAATTGAAATTTATTAATTAAAAGGGAAGAGGGGAAAAAGGTAATTTTCTACACTTGCTAATTTGAGTTTTAGATAAAAAGGGAAATGAAGAAAACTAAGGGGAAAAGGGAGAAACATAAAGAAAAAGGGAAACATAAGGAAAAAGAAGAATGACTAACTTAGTAAGGAATATTAACTTTAAGAAATTTCTAAATTGAACTCAACTAGAAATTTAGTAGGGGTGTAAGTCATTAAAATGTGTAAGGGAATATGGGGACACCTAGGAGTGATTCTAGGAATTCTTTTAGGTGGGCGATGGAAATAGGAGTAAATAATTAATTAATAAAACTAATTTCTAGTGCAACTAAGGGGATGGGTGACATGTGTATGGGGGAGGATTTTTCTGAATTAATTTATCGAAAATTAAATTAAATGGGAATTTGTGGAAATAAATCACTTAGAATCTCTATATAAAGGATGGAGGAGGAGGATTATGGATATCTTCTTCATGTGTAATGTTACGCTACAGAATTTTTGACTGGACTAACTTATCTTTGGGAGTTGGGATACCCAGCTTGGGTACGAGTGCTAGCTTGACCTTTCAGGTCAAGCTGGTTGCTAGTTGTTCTTGGGTTTAGAGTGCATGGCCCCTTTGTGGCTTGAAGGTATAAGGGGGAAGAAGAGTACCCCTAGCATTGGCTGGGAGGTACTAGTGAAGTCACATCATTTGGCAAGAGTGAGCTACATGGAGCGCATGGGACAATGACTCAGAGCATGGTAGATTACTATTGATCTTGTGCTTTCACTTATGTACTTTTACTGTGTAAAAAAAAGTATTTTACTTATCATTTTTGTTTATCAAGAACTTAAAATCATCATATCTTTATTCTCATTGCATCAATTATATCACCTTGGCCACCAATCCTTGATTGTTGTGACTGTTTTTTTTATTTTATTGATTATTTGAAGAGTTTGTGCTTTATATTTCGACCTCATCCCTAGTTCATCAGTTCACGCCTGAGCAATTGGCTAGGAGACGGATCGAAGGTCATCACTTCGGTGTTAATATACCTATATATCCTAATTCCATACTTTTTTGTGTGTGGATGACGAGTGAAGGATAGTTTTCCCAGTTGTCTACCCCTATTGATTGTGTTGCTATTGATAGGGGGGTGAATCAATATCAAGTACAATTTAAAAAACTTTTCAACATATACTTAAAGCATTCAATTATATCCAATGATCAATGAACAATAGTATAAGAGTTACACCAATACACCATGCACAATATCTGATAAATAATCAATAGTTATTGTTCAAGGGAAGTAATGACCTCCAAAGGTAGCTACAACTTCAAAATAAAAAGGGAGGGATAAAAAATCCAAGAGGAAGATATAATCCTCCAATATCAAGATATTTTTTACGTCTCCATCCTTGCCCCTTCCTTCCACCCAATAATATATGAGAGATAATTAAACTTTACATTAAATCATCACCATCAACCAACCATCACATAGAGCCTGATAATGCTTCCTGAGACTTCTTCAACTTTTGTAATTATTCAATTCTTGTAATAATATCATCCTATATATAATATTACTCAATGAATTCTCTTAAACTTCTCCAAGTTTCACTTCTTGAATCCTCCCCAAAAATAAGTTATAGACAGAATGGTATACCTTGTTCAATTTTGGATTATTCGGGAGAGAGAACATGTACAGAATGCCCTGCACTCAATATTTAACATCAGATTCTGAAACATGCACACAAGAAACTATAGTTCATACTATTTCCAATTAAATTAGTTTCACTTCATTTGGATTCTCTATGAAACATTTATGATTGTTTTACCTGGAACACCTGTTTATTGACTAGCTTCAGGACTGGTCAAAGACCCTATCTTCCACAAAGAGTATCTCCATAATTGTAGTGAATAAAGAGATGAAACTTTTACCAAAGGTACCTTGATATGTCTTCTCAATACCATATCAATTTCACCATCTGAATCGCTCTAGAAAAAAAGTTATAGAGAAAATGGTAAGATGACCTATAAATAACGTACCTTAGAACACATCACCAAAAGACTTCATCCTTCCTTGAAATCCATCCTTCCTTACTTCTGATTTCCACTGAAATTCGAATTGTGTGTCAAATGAATGTATAATGATATTTATTTATACCATTTATGTCACTTCCTTTTAACGTTAGGGCCAACCTGACACTTTCTTATTTTGTAATTCTTTTCTTTAATTATCTTCATGGCCTACATGTCTTTCCTTCTTCAATTCACTTTGTCATTTTCAAAAATTAATTTCTCCTCAACCATGAGGATCCACATGATGTGCCACCTACCACCGGAAACAAAATGATGTATACTATCCATCCATGGGTTTTGTTTCTGCATGTCCAAATACCTTCATCAATATTGTGGTCCAAAACCGATGACTATGGTTGACATCAATGACAACAACCAATATTCCAACAATCTCCCCCTTGGTCATTGATGGCAACACTCATGCTCCCCCTATCATCATGATCCCAATTTATCTCCCCCTTTGACATCAATTCCAAAGGGTATGGATGCTCCCCCTGATTTTAATGGAAAAAGGTAACTCTCTTATTTGGGGTTGCTCCCCCTGAACATGTGGCACTCAATAATAATCCATCCTTATTTTTGGTCTTTGGTACATTTTCTTTCTTGGAATCATTTGTGTGGCTTATGTTTTCTCTATCTTCGTCATGTCTAGAATGTATATTTTTTTCAGTCTTCTTGTTTCAGTTGCAATCAATCTTCCTAAGTTATTTTCTCTGATTTTACATTTTCAGGAGTCAAATGTAAGAGTGTATCCTTGATCACACATTTTACTAAAAATGAGTAGATTATGCTTCAAGTCTTCAACCAACAGGATATTATTTTCTTTTACATTTTTTCTTCCAAGCTCTGCTACACCTTCTCCAAGTATTTTGGTAGATGAGTCATCTCCAAATGAAACATTACCACCCTTTGTCTTCAAGATGATGAATTTGTCTTGATCCCCGGTCATGTGTGAATAACATCCACTGTCTATGTACCATTCATATTTTTCTTTACATTCTTTGGCGGTTAATGCTATTCGACAAACTTCATTGTTTGGAATCTCTTTCCTTCTCCATACTATGGTTGGCATAGGGACATATTCATTCATATAGATGGAATCTCATGCTTTGTGACCAAGATAATTACATTTGTAGCATACAATATTTTTCTCCATCAGTGGGGAAAGTGAATTATAACTTATGTTGAAAAATCCATGATTATTTCCATATCTTCCATTTACACCATTCATGTTTCTTGTGTACTTGTTCCTTTCATTGATTCTGCAATTAATTTTCTTACGTCCAAAAATTTGGCAAGTATAACAATGACGAAGAAAGAAATTTTGATACCTTGGAGTATGTGGCCTACTTTGTGATGTATTCCATCTGGGTTCATGATCTACTCTTCTATAGTTTCCCTCATACTGATTGAAGCTTCTTTGATTCCTGAAGGTAGGAGGTCTTCTTGGATATTCATCTCTTTTGTAATCATTCCTTCTTTCTGGTATCCTGGTCCACTTCTCATCAGCTGTCTGTGTAGCTATTTCTTCAACCTTCTTGTTGGTGTTTGCATCTTCTTTGTATGAAGTTTCACCCATGCATCCAAGATGTGTTAAGTCTTTTGGCACTTGAGAGTCTCTTAAGCTCTTCCTCAATGAGACAACTTCCTGTTCAAGTTTCTCACAATCTTCCTCTTTCTTCATCATTTGGACATTCCTTACTTCTCTTATTCTTCTTTCTTCTTCGAGTATAGTTTTCAAGGAAATGTTTTCTTCTCTTAGTTTCTCAAAGTCTTCTAATTTTTTCTTCAATCTTACAATTGTCTTTTCACAACTACCCAGTTCACTTATTAGTTTTCTATGTGTGTCTTTGAGCTTGCTATTTTCAATCTCAGCATGCTTCAATTTATTAAGATTCTCATCTTCTTCTTCAAGCTTACAATTGTCTTTTCACAACTACCCAATTCACTTATTAGTTTTCTATGTGTGTCTTTGAGATTGCTATTTTCAATCTCAACTTGCTTCAATTTATTAAGAGTCTCATCTTCTTCTTGAATAATTTCTACTTCATGATTTTCTTCTTCTTCATTGGAATTTTCTTCTTCAGTGTCATCTCTTGCAATCCTTGGATGAGGACATTCAAATTTAACATTTCCAACTTCTTCACAACTAAAGAAAAAGAATTGACTTCTATTTTCTTCTTTGAAATATGAGATGTTGTAATTTTCTTCAACTTCTTCTTCTTCTTCTGTTTCTTCCCTTGCATAAAGGTCTTGTAACTTGTCCCAAAATTATTTTGATGATGCACATGATCCCACCTTGGATTTCACTGAATTTGTCAATCCATCCAAGATGGTATCTATTGGCAAATTGTTGTTCCTTTTTTCTTCCTTCTCAATTGCAGTCTTTGTTTTCTTCAAAACATTCTATCCTGGAGAAATTGAGAACCATACATATGCCCCAAGAGATTTCAAGTAAGTTTCCATTTTATTACTCCATTATTCAAAATTGCTTCCATCAAATGGTGGAATCCCATTTGGAATTTTGTCTTCCATTTCTTTTTAGGGTCCTCCTTCCAGTGGTTAAACTGTACTGAAGGTAACCAACTCTGATACAAATTTTTGATACTGAGAGGAGGGTAAATCAGTATCAAGTATAACTAAAAAAAAAATCAACTTATACTTAAACCATTCAATTATATCCAATGAACAATGAACAATAGTATAAGAGTTACACCAATACACCATGCACAATATATGAGAAATAAACAATAGTTATTGTTCAAGGGAAGTAATGACTTCCAATGGTAGATACGACTTCCAAATATAAATGGAGGGATAAACCTCCAAGATGAATATACAATACTCCAATATCAAGAGAGGTTTCACCTCTCCATCCTTTCCCCTTCCTTCCACCAAAGAATATATGAGAGATAAAAAAACTTTACATTAAATCATCACCATCAACCAACCATCACATAGAGCCCGATAATGCTTCCTGAGACTTCTTCAACTTATGTAATTCTTCAATTCTTGGAATAATTTGATCCTATAGATAATATTAATGAATATATTCTCTGAAACATCTCCAAGTTTCAATTCTTGAATCCTCCCCAAAAAGAAGTAATAGAGAGAATGGTAGACCTTGTTCAATTCTCGATTATTCAACAGAGAGAACTTGTACAGAGTTCCCCATGCTCAATATTTAACATCAGATTTTGAACCACCAACACACAAAATTTAATTATGTACTCTTTACAATGAAATTTGTCCCATTTAATTTGTATTCTCTATGAAGAAGTTATGATTGTTTTACCTGGAACACATGTTTATTAACTATCTTCATGACTGGTAAAAAACCCTATCTTCCACAGACTGTATCCCAATAATTATAGTGAATCAAGTGTTGAAACTATTACCATAGGTACCTTGATATGTCTTCTCAATACTGTAGCAATTTCACCATCTGACTAATTCTAGAAAAAAAGTTATAGCGAAAATGGTAAGATGACCTGTAAATAACATACCTTAGAACACATCAACAAATGAATTCATCCTCCCTTGAAATCTAGCCTTCTTTACTTCTAATTTCCTCTAAAATTTGACTTGTGAGTCAAATGAATGTATAATGATATTTATTTATACCATTTATGTCACTTCCTTTTAACATTAGGGCTGACCTTCCACTTTATTATTTTGTAATTCTTTTCTTTAATTATCTTCAGGGCCTTCATGAACTTCCTTCTTCAATTCACTTTGTCATCTTCAAAAAATCATTTCTCCTCAACCATGAGGATACACATGACATGCCACCTACCACCGGAAACAACATGATGTATACTATCCATCCATGGGTTTTGTTTCTTCATGTACATTTTCCTTCATGTCGAAATACCTTCATCAATCTTGCGCTCCAAAACCAATGACTAGGGTTGACATCAATGAAAGCAACCAATATTCCAACAGATTGATCCTGTTTGAGTGATTGTATCCCACCTTTTTGAGATTTATTACCTATGTGATTGTTTATCCTTTCCCTTAGTGAATTGCTTATGATCCTATACATTTAATCTCTACGTTTTGATGCATTTCCTGGCGAAGTAACTCTGTGTTTTTAATCCTCTTCTTCGCAACTTAAGTCTGCGTTGATACATTTCCTGGTGATTTTATGATGTGGTTTTTTTATTTTAGAGATGGTCTATGATTTTCCTCTGTAAATTATTACTTTTTAATGACAAATTTTACCTTGCGACTGTACCCTTGGTTTATACATTTATAGACTATTATTTTACCCTTCTTTGGACAACGTTTTTTTTTATCTTATTACTGAGTTGAATCTTCCTGGTAATGTTTTCCTTACCTGTTTTTGATTTCGATCTTGAGGTTAAATTTAGCGAACCCTTTTTGATGGTAAAACTCAGTTTTTATTTATTGATGAAACCCAGAAAACATGATGTTAAAATCAACGATTTTTCCCCTTTATCTGACCATGATTTTGTGATAAACCATAATAAATTTGTGCATGGGTGTTTTTCTATTAATGCCTGAGCGTCCACAATGATTAACCACAATTTTTTTTTTCTTTCCATTCTGAATTGTATTTTATACCTACGTTTCATTAAAACATGATTTTATTGCCACTTTGCAAATTTCTGCTCCACTATTTTATGGACACAAGCACAATTTATTCTCCACGAGTTTGGCATCATGCCCATTTCTTTTATCACCTTTCCCATCGAATTCCTTGGCGTTTTCACTCTGTAATGGTAGTGTTTTTGGTGTAATGGTTAAGAATTATTCCTTTGGGCTACGATTTCACCATTTCCAAACTGAAAATTTAATATATATTGGACAAGGATTTACTATTACACCATTTGATGTCCATTGTACATTTCAAATTATACCTTGCAAGTCTCCCATATCATTTGTTAACCCTATGATCTTACGTATATAACACCCTACGATATTACCTACTTAAATCCGCGTTATCATATCCATATCTCTGTCATATCATTATGAAACTTTGCCTTGCCATATACTAAAAGACAATTGTTATTATAATAGTGTTAAACAATGATTTTATATTCAGTTTGACAGTGATTTTGGGGTTTTGCCCCTGGGCTATGATGTAACAGAAATATTGCGACAACTATTCTCTAGATAGTGTGATTTAGTGATTTTTCCTTTTCCTTATAACAGTTATTATATTCACTATATGAAATCGATTTAGATTTTCCCATGGCTGTGATATATCAGTTTTACCTTGATTTCTGACAGCACTTAATTAACATACCAACAATAACTATTGGCAGTAAATTTTGATGGTATGCCAGCATTGACAGTAACCATAAATAAGTGACATCCTTTTCATATGTGTTTTGTATAGTAACAATCATCAATAATATAGTATAGACCGAATGACATTTTTATCAATTAATATTGAATGTCTTATACCTAGCATGCTTGTAGCGAATTGATTTCATCGAGATACATACTGCTAAGTTAAAATACAATTGAAGGATAACGTGTTTATCTAATGGAATAAAGAACGGAAACCGAATGGTATTTGATAGACAATGGGTTATACTTTGATACTGTTAATATTGTTAAACAACATGTGGTAAATTAAAATTGTTAATAGTGTTATAATTATAGCATTATACATTGATATTGTTAATATTGTTATATATTGATTAATTTAGACTTGCTAAATTAGATTTGTAATTGTTGACCAATTTGTAATTTAGAAGTTTGCTAAATTGGATTTGTATTTAATGCTAAATTAGATTTGTAATTATTGACTAATTTTCAATTTAGAATTGTTAAATTAGATTTGTATTTAATGTTAAAATATATTTGTAAATTATTGACTAGTTTATAATTTAGACTTGCTAAATTAGATTCGTAATTATTGACCTATTTGTAATTTAGACTTGTTAAATTAGATTTGTATTTAATGTTAAATTAGATTGTAATTATTGACTAATTTAGACTTTATTAATGGTTGGGTTTGTTGGTGAAGTCGTGTATTATCTTGCGTAGTTTCTTCGGATGACTTCATGTTGCTTCTTGTCGACCTGTTGCTTGTGGCATGGGTTTAGTCCTCTTGTCAGTAACTTGGCTCCTAACAAGTTGGTTTCATCTAGAGTCCTTGGTTTAGATAGGTTATGTAGCACCAAGTTTATTGTCACGCCTATCACATAGGGATGGCATGATTCCTGATGAGGGGATCATGGCACACCCTGTTGGATAGAGGCGAAGCATAATTGGGCCAGAGTCTTTGCTTTCCATTGTGGGTGTTGTTGATCATGGTAGTTGTTGGTGGTCCTTGGGTTGTAACGCCTTCATGCATTAGGTTTGTGTGCTAGATAGGTTCTAGTTACTGGTCGTTGAGGCCATTATGTCGGGATGGTGGATGTTTTCCTTTATCTTGTAGTCGTTGTCGTGTTTGTGTTGGGCGGGTAGTCGTTTATCTTTTTCTGTTCATTTAAGCATGTTTTTCCCAGTTTCTCTTGTGCTAGTGTGTGGAGTCGTAGTTGTTTGTTTCCTAATCTATGTACTTATTTTCATCACCATGCCGTGTTGTTCAACCATTTGCCGTCGTTTCCTTCCTACCAAAAAAAAATGCACTTTCTGCTTCGCTTGTCGTCGTAACGATCATGTAACGTCGCCATCGTGACACAATGGCCTTGATGACCAAAACTAGGACCTCAAAGGCATGCAAACCAATGCATGACGACATTACAATCTATGCATTAACAACAACTTACAATGATCGACAACACCCACACATAAAGCACAGACCAACAAGACGCAAGAAGAAACACTCGATTTAAAAGAAGGCGTGATGATCGGAGGATTCTTGTATCATACGAGGAAATCGGTAATGAATCGACTAGATCAATCACCCCTTCCATCTCCACCTAAGGCACAAGGCACCAAATTTCCAAATAACTAAAGGATATTAAAGGTTTTAGTTGATACATCTACTAAAATCTCGTCCATCAAGCTTGAGAAAGATAATCAGCCAATACGCCTACCACCTTTATGTCTAACATCCCTATTAACCTACCAATTCACTTTTTCCCAACAAAAGATAATCCTAGCATGTTTGATACAAATTAAAAACTTGAAAACTTTTGCATCTTTTAACATTAATAAAAAAATATTCTTATGACAATCGACTTCTAATCTTCCAGGATCAATTTAATTAAGCGGGTAAAAGAGCTAAGTCATTGAAGTGAAAAGGGTTGAAGTAAAAGTTCCCGAAAAAAAATATTTAAGTGAAGTTGTTCTTATCCATAAACAAATAAATCGTTGGCCAACACTTTAGGATGTTGGTGTCAGTAAAATATTGCCAACTTAACTTTCATAACAGTTAACGCAAATGCGGCACAAAAAACTGTCATGCTGCCTTGTTAGTACACAACTACTCATAAATAACAAGTTGTCGATCTAGATATCGTATTGTCAAATACAATGTTGGAAATATAAAAATACTCAAAATAAAACTGTTGTCAGCAAGAAATCGTAGTAGTCAACCTGTCATACCATCAAGGTTGTCAATAAATAAAAAGCGATGATTACTAACATCATATTTAAACTGTCATAACATTAAATATAATAGATGATAACCCAGGATACAATAAAGGAATGTGAAACATTGGAAAAAATAATTTCCTTGGTACACAACATATGTGAAACAAATAAAACATCGGTGTCATACAATCGTTAAACATACAATAATTATTTAATGATATTTATTGGTAGAAGAACGTTGTGTAATAAAAGAGGAAAACATTATGTGAAAAAAAGGGATTCCAACGCTATGTAATAAAAGAGGAAAGTGTTGTGTGAAAAAGGGATTCCAAATGCAGCTAACACAGGGACAACGCCGCCAATCACAGCAGGGAAATCATGGTCAAAGTCAAGTAAAATGCAGCTGGTATAACTGGCAAATTGGGGGTCCGTTGGGTAGGTAAAACTTGATCTAAACGAAGTGCAAACTCGTGGTTCATTGGGCAGGTAGATCGCTGTCTATGTCACAACCAATTTGTGGTTAGAAGGCTTGGTAAACACAGACTAAGCAATGAACATCCATCGTTCACCGGAAGAAAAGAAACACTACCCTAACTATGATAACGAAAGACATGTTGCAGGGTAAAGTCATTCCAACAGTACATGGAACATCCAACCTAAGATCTAGGCACCTTGGATACAACCAATTTGGATGAGAATCGACCAAAATCGCAGATAAAAAATTGTAAATCCCATGACCTTGTTGTCTATATTATTTAGCAATTGAATACTAATAAAGAAATTTATAAACAGATCCTTCCATTGGTTTCCTACTTGATATTTATGGAAGGGATGATAACACAGTGTGCATAATGAACATCACGATTTCCAAGCCAAGAGATAAATAAGGCCAACGGAATATCATACATCTTAGGTGAAATTTTCTATGCTTGTCGTATTGACTGGTGCAGAATATATAAGGAGTAAAATAGTCGGGTACGAGGATACCCACCAATTCGCCAAGCGAAACGAGGATGTTGCGATTTACATACTGAGCATTTATGCAGGAATAGAAAAGAAGAAGAAAAATGTTGTGTATTCATAACTGATTCGCTGTCAACCACAATGTTATCTCTAACTTAGTTCGTTGTGTAAGATTAGCTATGTAATATTTACCTGTATTATAAGTATTATATTTCACTGTAATTCAAAGTATAATAGTACAACCATTCACTATGTTGTCCATAAACGGTAAAAACGTAAACAGTAAAAATTTACGGTGATAAATCATTCACTATGCTGTCCATTAAATATAAAAACAGTAAAATCATTGGCTATGATGTCCATTCACAGTCAATCCAGTCAGTGCCAATCAATGCATTCCAGGATGTGGTAAGGGTTGGGTGAAACACAAACATTAAAATGGTAATTCCCAGACAAATGCATATGAAAATTTCACAGAAAATTGCACCAAAAGCCAAGTAAATAATGTAAATTCGCAGTCAATGGAATAGTAAAAATGATAGCGTAAAATTTGCCATCAATGTAATGAATTGCAGAGGAAATTCACATGTCAGATCTAGTGGAAAAGCAAGGTAATTTATCCATCAAAATATATTAAATTGTAGAGGGAATTTGGGGTAGAATGCGTGTAGCTGGAAAGGATAAAAAATGTGCAGAGGTAATAATTCGCAAGAAGGTGCAAGAAAAAATTCAACCAGGAACAATCAACAAGGGAATACAGTTGGGAGGAAGCCTCCTTTGCTCATCATCCACGCACAGAAAAGCAGGGCATTTGGATGTATAGGTTTATTAACACTGAAGTGATGACCGTCGATCCGGCTCCTGGCCGACTACTCATGAAAGGACTGATGAGATAGGGACGAAGGAGAAAATATGAAGTGAAAACTCCTCACAAATCAATTAAAACATAGGATGGTCACAACATGTAGGGAATCGAAAGCCAAGCTAATCAATCGACAATGAGATTTAGGCTATGGGGGAAATTCAGTTATCAATGAAAATGTTAAGTCAGTCATTTTCCTTACCCAATTAAATATACAGAAATAAAATCATAAAGTATACTAATAATCTACCATGCATAAATAAAGGAAGCGTACTATATCCCAAGTCGCCTGCTGAGAGTTGTTGTCCCACGCGCTCCGTGCAGCTCCCACTTGTCGACCGATGAGACTTCACTGGTACCTCCCAGCAAACTCTATGGTTACTCTTCTTCCCCCTTAGCCCCTCGAGCCTCAAATGGGATACACACACAAACAAAAGAATCAGATAGCTCCCAGCTCGCCTCGCAAGGCCAAGCTACCATGCCTCACTAAGTTGGGTATCCCAAATCCCACAAGGTAAGTCAGTCAAGTCTAAAATTCTACAGCATAACATTATGCATGATAGAAGAGATCCATCATCCTTCTCCTCCATCCATTATATAGAATTTTGAAGTCCTTTACTTTCCCAAATTCGCATTTAATTTATTTTTCAGCAATTTAATTCATAAATTCCTCCCCATACATGTGTCAACCATCCCCTTCATTGCACCATAAATTAATTTTCTTAATAAATTCATTACCCCTATTTCCTTCACCTACCTAAAATCATTCCTAAAATCACTCCTAGGTGTCCCCATATTGCATTACAAGTTTTAATGAATTTCCCCTTACTAATTTAGTAGTTGAGTTTAATTTAGAAAGTTCTTAAATTCTAGATACCTTACTAAGTTAGACTTTCTGCTTTTTCCTTATGTTTCCCCTTTTTTTTTGTGCTTCCCGCTTTTTCCTAGTTTCCTAATTCTTTTAAATTTCCCTCTTTCCCTTTTCATTTAACAATCAAATTGGCAGGTGTCGAAAAATAACTTTTTCCCTTTTTTTTTTTTTTAATTAATAAATTTTTAATTAACATATGAGACAAAATAATTATTCCCCTTTTCCCCCTTTTTATATTTTATCCTCAAAAAGTTTTTATTTTTATTTTTTATAAATTAATAAATTGCTTACCCCTTTCTCATCACATGGTTAATGATGATTATCATTATTATTTATTTATTTTTATTTTTATTCTTATCACAAGTATCTCTTATACCTAGACTTTAATTTCCTAGGCTGGGCGACATTTTATTAGGGAATTTGTTTTCAATATTTCTCATCACAGTATTCGTTCTAAGGCCATATAGATTTATTCATTTATAATTTAACAACGCGACATGCCCTTCAAGACGCACTAGGTGCTCCAAGGGTGCCACTCACCTCTTGAATGACTTGGTAGACATACAAAACCCCTGAAGTCAATACTCTTCCAAGTGATCTTGTGGGAGACTAAGTTCCTCTAAGGAATAAGGCCCTTGCCTTATTGCACACCCCTTAGAATCATCGTGAGCAAGTGTCGCAGTATTCCCTCATGGCATTGTGGGTCTTCTCGAACTAGGTAGTCGTTAACTTATAGTTCGATCCATGGCAGGAGTGCTAGTAGACTATGGCAAGGCTACTGTCCACACCTCTCCATCAACGTATCTAGTATTTATGTGTGACCCCTCTACTCCACATGTGATTCTGGTCGACAAGCTATCTTCAGTCTACATCATCAACAAATAATGTCAGAAATATATTCATAACCATATCATCTAATCAGATGCATAAATGTCATATATACATCAAACCACAATAGTCCACTCCCTGACTCGATCCAGAGTCCAAGGGGTTCCATCAATTCCTCTGCATCCTCGAGGTCCAAAATCCTGCACACTCAGGAAAATTGAATCAATAGCACCTATCTATGTCAATGAAGAAAAATATCATGTCATCAACTCATAACACCTCATAATAATAATCAAATGCCCAAAAGTATAATAATCTGGATCACTTGCGAGAAAGTGTCATCAAATAATAAGTTTTCTTAGTGCGTGCAAGAGGAGGATGTTACAAATTGGGGTCATTACAGTCATGTACATGGTCAACCATAGTTAACCATAATCAACCATGGTCAACCATGGCCAATGATAATATTGATCAACCATAGTCAACCATACCATGGTCGACCATAGTTAACCACACTAAACTATGGTCATCGTCAAACTGATCATCTATTTATCCATTAACATAGTTTTACATTAATTACATGAATGGTTGTGTGTGATTTTTTTTCTTTTTTTGTAACTAGAGAAAATACAGTAAATGGTAAGCTATTAAAATATTGGTTAATAATCTATTAATGTATTAATACTTTAACTTAATATCGTAACACTTTAATGTATTTATGAAATAATATATTATTATTTTATTGAATTATTATGGATAAACTTATATATTCATTTGACTCGATGAAACTCATCTATACTTGAGTGAACACAATTATTAAGAAAAAAATGTTTTAAGTTACTGTGAAACTTGTGTATACTTAGTATGTTTAAGTGAACAAAATTATTAAGCTAAAAAATGTTTTAGGTAAGTGGATGCTTAAGGAGCATAAATAGAGAATTTAAAATTTGATACCATATCAAGAATATTTCAACCATACTAGACAATTATCACACATGGGGCTATCGTACAACTGGGAAAAGGAGTGACATTTAACCATTATTAACAATGATACTTTCAATCGTATGATACATTCATTATTCATTTTGGCATTGATAGATTATTTTAGCTCATGTGTAAGGGTTGTAAATTTCAACATATCTAGAACAACAATTCATTATGCACATCAAATATCAATCAAAGATATAATACATCTAAGATGGTCACTTTTAGCTATCTTACACGAAGAGCTGAAGCATGTGAAATATATCATGATAAATAAAATGAGTTTTATTTGAAGAAATTAATTAACAAACATTCATTTGAGACATGACCATGCTTTCCCAAAAGATTCTAACATTTGTTTTGGAAGGACGTCTCCAATGATTTGGGATGTTTGAGATTGTTAGGATAGTTCCTAAGTATTATGGATAAACCCATATATTCATTTGAAGGTATTGAAAATGAATTATGGAACTCATTCAAAACACTTGTGAACTTTGGTACCATGTTTCGACAATATGAAAAAAGAAATGAGAGAAGATTCTTTCATCCTTTGTTGATGAATTTTAGCGATGTAATGTGAACTATAGAAGAGTAGAAGTTTCTTATATACTTCCTTGTATGCTTCCACAAAAGAGTCTTTTATAAGGAAATACATTTTTTTCAAACAAATGATGATGTTGAAAACCAAAATAAGCCTCAAACAATTACTATTACACCTATTGAAATAGGTAATAAAATACATCTTCCTTTGAAACTTGTTTGGGGATTAGCAATCCATAGGTAGCAAGGACTGACATTGGAGAAAGCTACTATTAATATTTGGAAGCAAGAGAGATAAGGTATGGTGTTTACTCTAATATCTAGAGTTAAATATTTGAATGGTTCACTTTATAACTGCCTTTTCAAATGAACCATGGAAAGGCTAGCATATGTGACTATGAGAAAAACAGAAGAAACGATGTTGAGATTGATCACAATGTATAACTACTTGTAATTGATTACATTCTTAACGTTCAAATTTTAGAGTGTTACTTTATTTCTATTCAACTTATTCACCATGTAAATTTTCAAGTATACTTCTATGTTCTGAAAAAACTGATTAAACTAATTAAATTTCAAATGATCATATTTAATACATATACATATACATAATTTTGATCATCTAAAAATTGTGTCTCTATACTAAAAACTGAAGAAGGTAGATTGGCATAGACCCTTCTCAATAATACTCTCTATACTTTCAACCAAGGAATGTATACTGTCTATACTTTCAACCAAATGAGAATATTGAATAAATTTTAAATGATTAGATTAATCTTAGGCATATACATATAAATCATCTACAAATTGATTATCTACAAATATTTTATGTGACCAAAAACTATTGAAACCATGCTAAATCCATCTTAAAACCTAATCTATCAAGTGTTGAGAGGAATCAAATCTATGATTGCACCTCGAGATATTTTATCATGATGTAACATCCCATTCTTGCGCACACTGAGCGAACTTATTCTTTGAGGACACTTTCTTGCATGTGATTCAGATTATTATACTATTAAACATTTGATTTCGATTATGAGGCGTTATGGGTTGATGACATGTTGTTTTGTTGCCTTGACATAGACAGGTGCTATTGACTTGGTTTTATTGAGTGCGTGGGATTTTGGACCTCGAGGATTGCATAGGCATCAATGGAACCCCTTGGACTTTGGATTGAGTTTGTGAGTGAACTATTGGGGTTTGATTGTTTTATATGTGCTATAGTGTATCTAAATTTTTGGGGTTTGATTGTTTCCTTGTAAAATAAGAATTCTTCCTTGTAAACTTTAAAGGAGAAATCATTGAAAATGTTAACTATGAGATGACACTCTATAATGTTCTGTTACTTTAACAATGGTTGGATTAATTTTCATAGTCCTGTAAACATAGAATGAATTCAGAAGGGTAGGTGAAAATGGTTATATACCTTACCACGCAACACATAATTAGACTCGTTAAGTTTTTTTCTTCTCTATATAAATTATATTCTAAATTATTTCTTGTGTCGAGATTTAAAACTTAATGAAGGAGAATCAAAATACTTTTCTATGGGTCCTTGAAGGCTTCATAATAGATCAAAGGACCTTCCTATTTCGTCATAAGATAAACCTATGTGGAACGCCAAGATTAAAGGATTTTTCCTTTTAAAATGAAAAGTTTGTAGACAGAAATGTTATACAGAGGTGCCCTCTGTATAATATTTTGGGACAATAGAAAAATAAAATATATCACTTGTTAGGATATTTAGAAACTTAGGAGATAGTAAGATCTACTTGGTCTATTGTGTCGTTAGGTAAAAGTGTGTTTTCTAGTGTGTTTCTTTAGTATGCATTAGTATGCATTTGTAGTTTGGAAATCCGACGGTCATGATATGTTCCTGACATAGAGTGATCCAACGGTTCATACTCTCCTTGATATTAATGGCCATTGATCTATGGCTTAACAGTTGATTGGTCCATGATCTCTATTTAAAGAGCATGGAGGGTCATTTTCCGATGATCGATTGTGAGAAACTCTCTTGTAAAATCTCTCTGTAATATTTTTGTTTGCATTAAAAACCTGCTCCAAGTGGTTGCGTTGGTTGAGGCCGTGGATGTTTCCCCATAGGTGTTTTACCACGTGAAAACATCAATGTATTGATCTTTGATCTGGTTATGTGAGTGGTTACTAAAGGTGTCCATCCTCTGTTGGAATACATGTGTTATCGAACATGGTATCAGAGCCTGTTTGAAGACCCTCTCCTGTTGTAGATCAAGATCGTGAGGTTGAGTTGCCTCATCTTCACTTTTTGTCATTTCCATACATTTTTTGGCTGATAGGACTATTCCATTGTGTTTGGAGTTCTCGTTTCAGTTAGGAACAGTTTTTGTTTCACTTGAAAAGGTTTTTTTTTTTCCCAAGATACGACCATTATAATCAGATCCGAAGGTATAAAGCTTGAATACGCATTTTTTTTAATTTTTGCAGAGTAGTATTTTGGTTTTATTTCAGTTTTGTTTTATTTATTTCTGGGTTGCTACTCTTTTAGATATGCATATGATCTTTTCCCCGCACCTTGTGCAATCTCAAAAAATCAGAAACAAATAGGAAAAGGTGCATCTTTCAGGTAGGCTAACCAAGATCTAACCCTTGTTCTCACCGAGAAGCAATTTTTTTTTTCTTGTGTGAAAAGAGTTTTTTTAGCACGCTCTCCAAGGTTGTATTCCACAACAACAACAACAACACCCCCAATCCTCCTTCTGAATATTACAATGTCTTTTGCTAGATGATTTGGTTAAAATTTACCTTATTAAGTAAGAGGTCTTGAGTTCAAGTCTCTCTTTTGTTACCTTTTTTGAAAAAGTTCATGGTAAAATTGTAAAGTGTATCTCACTTCAAGTATAAAAGTGAATCACTATAAGTAGTTTTAATATTTTATTTTAGAGTTATTTATTTTGCATGAAACTTTTCTGTTATAAAGTACTTCATTGTAAAAGTGATTCCCACTTCTCTTTATAAAAGTGGTTCACTTCATAAATCAACTTACACAATCATGTGGTCATTTGGTCACCGATTGTGCCTTTTTTTTAAAAGGGCATAACTCTAACATCGGAAGTCCTTTTTCAGTGCCGTTTTTTTTTAAATCGCATAACTTTTCGAGCTCTTTCCATCCAAATAATAAATTTTAGTTTTTTAATCCACATTATTTTCATATTTAATATGGCTTCTACAAGTACTGTATTGCTTACGATCAACAACTACTTCCAATGGAAATGTCATATGGAAGATTTATTAAGAAGTAAAGGCTTGTACCGGATTACCTTGGGAAAGGAAAAAGAACCCAATGATGTTGATAAGAAATCCAAGTGGGATAATAGGAATGATGAAGCACATGGACTAATTAGAATTTCCATCTCTCCTGATTTATGGTACCACCGTCAAGATATTAATGACCCTAAAGAAGCTTGGGACACAATTGAATTTGTGTTTGGTAAACTCAATATTATTTGAGCACAAAGGTTAGAAAATCAAATACTGACCTTGAGTCCAAATCATTTTTATTCCCTTGGATACTATCCATCTAGGTTTAAAACACTTAGAATTTTATGTGAAGAATGTAAGATAAATATGGAGGAAGAGTGTTGCATCTATCTTATTCTTTCTAAGCTAGGTAGTGCATATTTTGTGTTTTTATCTACCTTTTATGCCATGAGAGAGGCTCTAGGGGAAGAAGCTTATGAAAAACCCACTCTTGAGTCCTTTTGTGCTTATTTGATTTGAGAGGAAGATAAGCTTGTACAATTTGGAGTGATCAAAATTGCAGGTCCCTCCAACAAAGCCTTAGTTTCCCAACAAAAAGATAAACCCAAGTATCCCAAGAAGCAACATACTCACTACAAAAACAAACAACATAAGGGTCCCAAACCTACTCAGACAAATTTATCTCTTACTGGTGACAAAGGAGCAAAATATAAAAGTAATAATACTAACAAACATTGTAACTTTTGTGATAAAGATGGTCATCATGAGTCCAAATGTTTCAAGAAGATGGCAGCTTTAGAAGTAGTGATGAATAAGCAAAACATCGGTATTGATTCTAATTCTTCTTCTCATGGACATGCACTTTATGGTTCTAGTTTCTCCTTCAATTCAAATTCTACTACTATTACTTCTTCTTATGAGTGGCTTATTGATTCAGGAGCATCTTATCATATGGCTAAGGATAAAGCCATATTTTCTGCTCTAAATGAATGTAACACCAATAAAATATTTGTTGGTGATAATAGATCTCTTAGTGTTGTAGGATCTGGAACAGTTCAAGTAGATAATGGTCATTTCAATGATGTATTATGTGTTCCAAGTCTTTCTTGTAACCTTATATCAGTGTATCAAACCACTCATTCAAGTGAAGGTAAAACCATCAAGTTTTCACCTCACCAAGTTGTAATCAAGGATCTAAAAGATCCTAAGCATGTTCTTGCAACTAGAATTGCTAATGATATTACCAGGCTGTAAAATTTTGACAGCTTTGGGTCATCATCTTTTTCATCAGTTTTTGTTGCTCATAGAGATGACTTGAGAAAAATTTGGCATGAGCAGTTTGGTCATCTAAACTATCTCTCATTGCAGCAACTATGTAATCAACAGACGATGATTGGTATGACTCTTGTTTCATGTAGAGATGGTTGCCGGTTGTGTTCTCGACAAACATCATCGAGATAGTTTTGACAAACGTGCCTCTTGGCATGCCTTGGGTCCTTTGCATCTTGTTCACAGGGATTTATGTGGTCCACTTTCTTCTCCTTCTTTTTCTAGGTGCAAGTATTTCTTAACTTTCATTGATGACTTTTTCCGATATACCTGGGTTTACTTCTTAAAACTGAAGAGTGAAGTTTTTGACAATATTTTGGCCTACAAGGCCCTTGTAGAAAAGTAATTTGGACATCAAATTCAAAGGTTAAGAACAGATAATGGAGGCAAATATGTGAACAATAACTTTACAAGATATTCCACTACACAGAGAATCCAAATGCAACAAACTGTTCCATATACACCACAACAAAATGGTGTTGCGAAGAGAAAGAACTGCACATTAAAAGAAATGGCTAATTGTATGATCCAATCTAAGGGAATAAGTCTAAAGTATTGGGCGGAAGCCATCAATTTTGAAAATTACATAGTAAATCACACTCCCACAAAGGCTCTTAAAAATATAACACCGGAAGAAGCTTGGACTAAAATTAAACCAGATGTAAGTTACTTCCGTGTATTTGGCAGTATAGCATGAGCTCACATTCCTGATGAAAAAAGGAAAGCATTGCAGCCTAAAAGTGAGAAGTGTATATTTGTTGGTNNCGATGATTATGCCTTCTTTGGACCACGATCCATATTCAATGTTTGTGCCTTTTTATAATCTAGTTTCCTCTTCAAATGATGATAGTAAGGATGAAAATCCACCTCCGCCTCCTCACCCTCCTCCAGATGAGTCCTTAGAACTTGAACCAACACTAGCTCCACCACTTCCTAGATGGGTCTGTTCAACACAAGAAGCAGTTGGTGATCTTGTTGGTGATTCTTTAGATTAGCATCAGACACATTCATAGTTCCAGCAAGCCTCTTCTCTTTTGCTCAAGTTTTCGAAAGTCATGATCCAGAGACATTTGCAGAAGCTTTAGGTCATCCAGATTGGGATACAACAATGAATGAAGAGTATCATTCTTTAATGGAAAATGATACTTGGGATCTTGTATGTCTTCCAAAAGGAAGAAAACTCGTTAGATGCAAATGGGTCTACAGAACTAAGTATGCATCAGATGGAAGTTTTGAAGGACACAAGGCTAGATTAACTGCCAAAGGATTTTCCCAAGTTGAAGAAATTGACTATAATGAAACCTTTTCCCCTGTAGAAAAAATGAATTCCATCCACCTTGTTCTTGCCCTTGCTATCTCACATAAATGGGAGGTCCATCAGATGGATGTTAAATACGCCTTCTTACACAAAGATTTGAAAGAATAAATCTACATGGAACAACCTCCTGGCTATGTCCAGAATGACTCTAGCCTTGCTTATCGCCTCAAGAAATATCTTTATGGTCTCAAGCAAGATCCTCGAGCTTGGTATAACAAAATGGATAGATTTCTTATTTCCATTGGATTCTCTAGATGCCATTCTCATCCTAATGTCTATACCAAGAAAGTAGGAAACCATCTCATAATCCTTTTCCTTTATGGTGATAAACTTATCCTTACTGGTAGTGACTCAAAACTTTTAAACCATGTGAAAAGCATCCTTAAGAAGAAATTTGAAATGACAGACTTAGGATTTTTTCACTATTTCCTTGGCCTCCAAGTTTTGCAACCCAATGAAGGAATTTTTCTTTCCAAGTCTAAGTATACTTGTGACCTTCTTCATCGCTTTCACATGGATGATTGTAAACCAACCCCTTCTCCCTTCCAGTATGGAGTCAAGATTTCTTCTGCCTGTACTTCTCCTAAAGTTGATGCCACCCTATATCGTCAGTTAGTTTGTAGCCTCTTATACTTGACTCATACTCGTCCTGATGTTTCCTTCGTTGTTGGTCTTGTTTCCCAATATTTGAAAACACCCCATAAAATCCATTGGAAAGCAGCTAAAAGGATACTTCGCTATGTTCATGCTACAATTCAGTTTAGGATGCATTATAGTTCAAGGGGAACTCCTTTATTGGTTGGTTTCATTGATTCAGATTGGGCTGGCGACCCTGATGATCGGAAGTCTACTACAGGTTATGTTTTTAGCCTTGGTTCAGGACCTGTCACTTGGGCCTGTAATAAAAAAAAGGCTATTGCACTTTCTTCAGTAGAAGCAGAGTACCAAGCTGCAATAAATGCAAGTCATGAATTCCTGTGGCTTTGACAGATCCTTTCAGAGTTTGCATTCCAGCACCAGCATCCGACCAGCCTTTGGTGTGACAATCAAAGTGCCATCAAGCTTGGCAAAGACCCAGTTCAACGTCAACATAGAAAACACATTGAGCTACACATGCACTTCATTATAAACCTCATTCATGATCAAGTTATTGAAGTGATCTTTTTCCCTACAGAAGATCAAGTTGCAGACATTTTCACAATGTCTCTTATAGAAGCAAAGTTTTCCAAACTTCGATCTATGTTAGGAGTTCAGGAAGTTGTCATTAAGGGGGGATAGGCCCTAATGCCTCTTTCATTATCCTATTGTGTCACTATTATAAATCCTTCAATCCTATCCCAAGTTGTTCTTAAGGGGGGATGTTAGGATATTTAGACACTTAGGAGCTAGTAAGATCTACTTGGTCTATTGTGTCATTAGGTAAAAGTGTGTTTTCTAGTGTGTTTCTTTAGTATGCATTAGTATTCATTTGAGGTTAGGAAATCCGATGGTCACGATATGTTCCCGACATAGAGTGATCTGACAGTTCATACTCTCCTGAATCTTAACGACCATTGATATGTGGCTTAACACCCGATTGGTCCATGATATCTATTTAAAGGGCATGGAGGGTCATTTGCCAATGATTGATTGGGATAAACTCTCTTGTAAACTCTCTCTGTAATATTTTTCTTTGCATTAATAAACTGCTCCAAGTGGCCGCATTGGTTGGGGCCGTGGATGCTTCCCATAGGGGTTTTACCATGTGAAAACATCGATGTATTGATTTTTGATCTGGTTATGTGAGTGGTTACTGAAGGTGTTCATCCTTTGTTGGAATACCTATGTTGTCACACATCACTTTGGCTAATCCTTGGTAAAAGATGTTAAGGGTAACGAGTTGGTCAATTCACGAACTGACCCTCTTAGAAAACCTATAATAAGAAGAAACCCTAGATACAAAAAAATAATAAGAAGAAAATTAAATGATACCAGATTAAAAACTTAAATAAATACCATAGAAATATGTGAATACAATCATCTAAATCGTAACACAAAAGAAAGATACGTGTAACAATCCTTCTATAACTAGAGGGTTAAGTATTTTTATGAACTGAAGTCTTATCCATAATAACAAGGCTATGAGCTTGTAGGATATAATTACAAGGCCCTAAATTTCTAAAAAAAATAAATTATATCAAGAAGATGGGAGGTGCACAGTATGCATGCACTAAGAGTTGAATTGATTAAGCACAACTTAAACAATCAATTCACTCACAGTAAAATGGATTGCATCCTGTAGTAAATTTTAAATAAAAACACCTTACAATAACAGTCACCATCTTTGATAACTAGAATGGGGGTTGTTCTCCTTACCTAACAAGAAGACCTAGATGGGTGAACCATATCCAGAAGTGAATGAATGTACCCAATTGCGAACTTCATCATGGACATGAGTAGCAATAGTCACGAGGAAACCCTTGAATTCTTAACAAGAATAGAGGAAGACACCCTAAGAACTTGTGAGAGTGTGATAAGTAAGTGTAATATGCCATATATAAAATGTATGCAGAACATAAATATAATGCTAGAAATGGTAGAATAACAACAATATAACCAAAATATTCACCACAATATCACTGAAATGATATGAGAATAATAACAAAAATAACACTTTGAATATGAAAGCAATGTTCATGGGCCTCTTCGAGGGGGAAACCTCCAGTTGAGAAGAGATCTATTACAATAATATCCAAGCTAGGGTTCTCATAGCCTCAACTCTTATTTATACTAAAAAGAAGCATCTAGAGGAATATCCCTCTAGAAGCAGAAGCTTCTATTACGTCTTCTTACATCTGCCTTATTCTATTTTATTGAAAAACCTTATTAATATTGACCTTTATTACATCCGAATATATTGTTCTACCTATGTGTGGGTTAGGACCCTAACATGTCCGCCCCCTTAAAAATAGTCTTGTCCTCAAGGCTTGAGATGAGGAAATTGTTGTAGAATGGTAGCTGGTTCCCAAGTGGTATCTCATGGAGTTGTATCTTTCCACTAGACTAACACTTCCTTGATGGTTCTCTGATGTAGGTGATGCTCACGCTGGTCCAAAACTGCTTCTAGATGTAGCCAAATGGATGCTTCTTCAGCTAACTATGGAGGGTTGGTTTTAATTTGGCACTTAGCTCCAATCACCATCTTTAAGCATTAAACATGAAAAACATGATGTAGCTTCGAATGGATGGGCAAAGCTAACTGATAGGATACTTGTCCCACATGCTTGAGAATAATATAAGGACCATAAAATTTGGGTGCTAGCTTTTGACAATGCTCGACCTTGAGGGAAGTTTTCTTATAAGGTTGCAGTCGAACAAATACTTGATCCCCTTTTTCAAATTGACGTTCAGAGTGACCTTGATGTGCTTGTTTCTTCATGCAATTTTGTTCCATGACCAAATTCTCTTTGAGGGTATGGAGAATAGCCTCTCGAGCTGTAAGTGTTAGGTCAACCACATGGACCTTCAAGGCAACCAGTAAGTATGAAAGAACTGAAGATGTCTTCTATCCATATGCCGCCTCAAAATGAGTCATGCGTGTAGCTATATAGTATGAAGTTTTGTACCACCATTCAGCTAGGGGTAACCATTGAGCCCACTGATTTTTATTTTCGGAGGCAAAACAACTCAAATATGTTTCCAAACATTTGTTGAAAAATTTCGTTTGGCCATCTGTCTAGGGATGACAAGTTGTGTTGATATGCAATTCGATGCCTTGTATCTTGAACAGATCTTGCCAAAAATTGCTTGTGAAAGTTGGGTCACAATTAGAAACAATAGAGTGTGACATGCCATGATGATTGAAGACCTGATCCATGAAAATTTGAGCCACCATGGATGTTGTAAATGGGTGTTGAAGGGCATAGAAATGAGTATAATTGGAAAGGTGATCAACAACCACCATGATGACTAATTTATTTCTCGATTTGGGTAAGCCAGTAATAAACTCCATAGATATATCCTTCCAAATAATAGGTGGAATCAGGAGCGGTTGTAGTGTGCCCAGACATTTGACTGTTTCTCTCTTGTTGCATTGACACATATCAAATTCAGTGACAAAATTACGAATGTACTATTTCATACCATCCCATAAAAAGGAAAGTTTGACCCTATCATAGGTTTTGATGAACCCGGAGTGCCATGCCGTGGGTGTAGCATGAAGCTAAAAAAGTACCGTGCATTTAATATTTGATTTTTTACATAAATACAAATGGCCTTTGTATCGAAGTTCATCATGGAGCCAAGAGTACCTTAGGGAAGTTGGAGCATTGGACTGCAATTATTGGATCAACTGTGAACTTTTGGGATCTTGCAGCCATTCCTAGTGAACGACTTGGAGCCAATCTGGTATAATGAATGAAAGAGAAAAAAGGGATCCTTCATCTTCATATTTTTAGGAAAGTTCATCCGCAACCACATTGTCTTTTCCTTTCTTGTAAATGTTCTCATAATCATATCCAAAGAGCTTAGTCACCCATTTTTCTTATTTTGGGGAGGAAATGCGTTGTTTCATAAAATATTTGAGGCATTGATGGTATGTCTTAATTTGGAAACATTGCCCTAATAGATAAGGGCGCCAGAGATCAACGACATGCATAATAGCCAAAATTTCCTTTTTATAAATGGATTTTCCCATATTTCTTTCAGATAGTTGCTTGTGGGTAAAGGCCAAAGGTCAACCCTCTTGCATAAGGACAACACCAACTCCTTTCCCTGAGGCATCACATTCCAACATGAAGGTATTTGTGAAATCAGAAAGGGAGAGGACTGGAGTGGTGAACATGGCCATCTTCAAGGTTTGAAAATCTTGGGCAGTGGTTAGAGTCCAAGTGAAAGAGTTATTTTTTAGGAGAGCAGTGAGAGGTGTTGCAATCTTCCCATAATTCTTAACAAACTTGCAATAATACCCTGTTAAGCCCAGAAATCCACACAAGATCTTAAGAGTCTTCAGGTGAGGCCAGTCTTGCATAGGTTCAATATTTTTAGGATCCACCCTAATGCCATCCTTGCCAACCAGATGACCCAAGTATTCTACTTCTAAGGTGCCAAAATCACATTTAGACTGTTTCATGAAAAGATGGTGCTGAGAAAGTAGATGGAGAACTCGATCCACATGAGAAAGATGGTTTGTCCAGGTTTTTCTATAAATGAGGATATTATCAAAGAAAACTAAGACAAATTGGCAGAGAAAAGGACATAAGACATGATTCATGAGGCTTTGGAAGGTGGAGGGGGTATTACATAAGCCAAAGGGCATGACCAAAAACCCATAGTGGCCATCATGAGTTTGAAAGGAAGTCTTAGGAATGTCTACCTCTTTCATACGTATCTAGTGGTTGACCAAACAAAGATCCATTTTAGTGAAGAATAGGGTGCCACTCAATTCATCCAGGAGGTCATCAATGACATGAATGGGGAATTTGTCTTTGATGGTAAGTTTGTTGAGGGCACGGAAGTCAGGACACATTCGCCAAGAACCTTATTTCTTCATGACCATGACCATAGGAGAAGAGTAGGGGCTCGTAGTAGGGCAAATAACACCTGGATTAAGTATTTCCTGGACCATTTTCTCAATTTCATTTTCTTCGGAAAAGGTGTGACGATGCAGAATGATATTGGGAAGAAGGCTTCTGGGTACAAGGGGAATGGAATGATCATGAACACCACAGGAAGGAGGGATTCCTTGGGGAGTGGAAAAGACCAATTGATGTCTAGAAAGGATGGCTTGGAGATCTTGTGGGACCAAGGGTGTCTATGTTGCTTGTATGGCATGGAGTTGGGCGATAACACCAGAATGACCTTTTTTTAGCATCTTTTCGATGCAATGGGAACTAATGATATTAGGTGAACCAATGGTGATGCCTTTGAACTTATATTGGTGGCCCTCCTGGTTGAATTGCATGGTTAAGTCTTTAAAATCCATGAGAATGGGACCCAAAGTCCTTATCCAGTTTTCACCCAACATAATGTTGCAACCGGATTTCAGGTGGTAGTCACAAATTTCGAGACACACATTTTCACAACGCCCTCCACATTTCATGGAACCACCATTGGCATTCATTATTTGGAAATTATTGACGGCATGGATGTAGAAATGAGTTTCTTGGGAAATTTAGTAATGAATAAAATTATGGGTGATTCCACTGTCAACCATAATGATGACCTTCTGATGCTTGATGTAACCAATTAGCTTGAGGGTTTGGGGAGT
>JASDQU010502233.1:135280-149388 GCA_032191745.1 Picea mariana | reverse complement strand
AGGATCAACAGAGATAAGGAAAGCTTTTACAAGTAAGTATATCATTCTTCCTCTCTTGTCCATTCAACACTCTAGAACTAGGGAAAGAGTAGTATTCTGTCACGGTTTGTTCCAGATCCGGGTGGATCTGTGGAGATTGGTCTGTGTCCGCACTCACGAATTTATCCTTGAACAATAAGCCAAAAGAACTTTATCTTAGCTGAGGTCATCAAGATATTGAATTTTATAATAATTCCACACCCCCAACCATACACTATTGGTTGGTTTCTCCAGGGACGAGACCTTCACATCAGCCAACAGTGTCGTATGTCTTATGACATCAATCATGTTACAAAGAAAATATATATGTAAAGGGGTAAACCACAACAGACGAAATGACACCCATAAATCAACTCTAAACTCAAGTATTCTAGATAAATGGAAATGATAACGAGAGAAGGCTAAGTTCCTACCTCGTCCGAACGTCCAAAGAAGACCTTGAGTGAGCTCACAACTGAAAAATTAATGCCTGCAACTTGTCCTCAACAATTAAGATATAAACGCATATAGAAATTATATATAAAGTTAGCATATAAACTAGCATAATCCATTAAAATGTATGACAAATATGGCCATGGAAAGTAATGTAAATATTTGCAAAATATAGTTGGACGAGAAAAGAGTATTTCTATTAATGTAACAACAGAAGTACATGGGTGACAAAATTTTGTAACGACACATATCAGAACCGAGAAACTAAGTCCCTCTAGCTGAGCCTTCACCACTTCAATCCTCCACAAAGGCAAGCTCACAAGTAGTAGGAGTCAACGAGGTTCTCCATCTCAAGATAGGAAGATCTTGAGGGATTAACACAAAGAGTTCATACTTTCAAGGTCAAAGGGATGCATACTCAATATGAAGTGAAATTTCTCCAGAGTGTATTTGATCACAATGGTGTGTGTGTCTAAAGGCTTATGTATGGCTCAATTTATAGCCTCCAAATGGAATTGAAGGGTCAGGCTGGAGCATTTCTAGTATATGAAAGTTCAAGGATCATAGATCTCGTGACATGTCGTGGAAACCAAACATATTTTTATTTTTATTTTTGAGAAGAAAACTTGATGTATGCAGGATGTAATGGGGAAACCTATGTATACTCAAGTTGTCTAACTGTAGGTCACGTATATGGATAAAAATATGTATTTTTAGTTCTGGAGTGAGCAACTGGGGAATTTAAGTCTATAGAGGGAAATGGAAGGCCATCAAATCAAGATGCATGGAGTGTGGAAAAAATTGCTATAACATATTCCCCCTAATATGCGAGGTCAAAGAAGCAAATTGGATGGCCGAAATACATTATAATTCCCATAAGTGGATTAATGAGGACCCAACTGGAAAAACTAGTTACTCCTGATAATATTATAATGCATCTTGACTCTATACACATGGCTTCCAAACTGAATTACACTACAGATCCATGTGGATTTATATCAAATAGTTGTTCATGGCCATGAATATGCAATACAATGTGGACATATTCCATATGCTTTCATAGTCACGACAAGACATTGTGGAGTCCAGTCTCAAAATCAAATGAAGATATTTGTATACAATGGAGTGAAATATGATCTTCCATGATCACTAATGTCATATAAGTACTGGTTCGATGAAAGAAAACAACAGATTTGATATCTGCTACTATGAACTGGAAGTCTTTAACACTATCCGCCGAAGGTGAAATTCTACATCATGTGAATAAATGGGTTGAAGTCGAACACAATGAGACTTTGTTTGATTACTGGTCATTGAGGTATATCATTAACAAACGCAAGAAAACCCACCAATAATTAAAGTAGGTGTCAAGGAGATGAGTACATTCCATAAGTGTGAATAAGGGTGTTGAGGTTGAACACTTGAATAATCCATCGATCAATAGACATTAATGTATTCCCAACTATCAATAGTGGGAGAACCTACCACTAATGACTGCAAGCCTCTAGGTACTCATACAACTCTAGATATCGATTCCAAAATAGATGGGATGAAGTCTATGGAAGGATACCCATTGAAAGGAGAGAATTAAGGAATCTCTCATAATCTAGAGTGAGGTGCAAAGAAATATCTTGATGATTAGGGAGAGCTCAGATGAATAATATGTTCAAGAACCAACGACCATGTGTGTCTCTTGCATGCACCAGATGAAGGTAGTACATGAAAGAGACCCTCTAACTAGCATCCAATAATGAAAACTGTTGAAAAAGGAGAGGAAACCACCAATAGGGTCTGATGGAATCCAATACACTGCACAAATCCCAATGTGTGAATAGATTTCTTTCCTTCAAACATGAGGGAAACCCCCAAATCAGTGACCAATGGAGAGATATCATCTGCTGGGTTCAAGGTCACCCACCAATGATGAAAGTAGGTCCATGGTGAAAGGTAGGACAACATTTTCATGTGATTATGAAGTTCACTTGTAAGGGGATAGTCAGCATGCAAATTCAAGGAGTTTTGAGGAATGGCTGACATAAGATTAGAATTCCTTTGAACAAGAGCATGAGATAGCGGAATAACTCAGGAAACATATACTTAACACTAATCATTGACAAAATTTTGTGATGCAGGAGGCATCAACAAACTCTCCATAGGGATTGGAAGAGTAACCAGTTAGAGGAGTATACTCTAAGTAATAAGGTCAAATTCCTAAGGTCATTCTAAACTCAAACCTTGGATGAAATGGACTTCAAGAATTTGTGCTTTGTTCAAAGGAGACATGACTGCTGCCAATATGAGATAACATTCTTTTCCCGCCCGTCTTTTTTTTTGTTTTTTCATAGGAAAATAAATGCTATGATACAGGAGAGGAAACAAGTGTCGTGAGTAACCAACTAGTTCTAAGTAGCGAAACATTCATATGCTCAATGTAGGGAAATGCATGCGGTACATGGACACTCAGGGGGAGTTTTCCTCTACGGGTAAAGGGATGTCAAGTTGCAAAGGATATATAAAAGGAACTAGTTGGATAATGCTGAGAATTGCTAGGGAAAAAGGGATTATAATGAAAAAAAGGGAGCTGACATTAGGCTCAACAATACAAGAAATATAATGGGATGCAATTACAACTTAACTAAAAAATGTTCTTTTTCATAGATTTAGTTCCCTAGGCCCAAAAAAGTATAAAATAATACCCAAGAGAACTCTTCTAGCTAATGGTGACTAGATTATTCCTTTTTCGTAAGTAGTCTATTTGGTATGGAAAAGGGTCAAACTTATACCAAAACATACGTCCTTTCAAATCCATTTAATGAGTGTGAAAGAGACAAGTTCACTCAGAAATATTTGAAAAGATATTAACCAAGACTCAAAGTGAGTCCCATAAGTAGTGGTCAGAATTAGATTGAGTAAGATCAATGAGGTTCGAACACAAAGTCATATCGATACTATAAGAGAATCCCATACCTATGGACTAATTTTTGCATGGGCACCAAATGACAAAAGTTTTCTAACTAGGGTATCCATGTTTGGTAAGTCTCTACCACTTAATAACGACACTTCTAGTATCAACAAGAAGGTTATGTGTCACTACCAAATGGGTTCTTACCTAGGGAATATGAATCATGGTCATAAGATAATGCAAAAATGCAAAGCGGGATGAAAACCTACCCTATATGCCAGTGATGGTAAATACCTACCGGAGGCACAAACGAGATGAAGAGTGCCATAAATCCATGAAACCCTGGACAAAACCACTTCAAATTAGGTCTTATACTGCTCAATCAGTTCACTTGGTTTAAAAAATACGAGATACAAGGTAAAAAACTATAGAAAGTAGATGATTTTTTTTTACAAATAGTAAAAAATATGACATTTACCATATCATTTGAGTTGTTTCACCCACATAGTGCATTTTAGGCCATTTTACCCACGATATTCCATCGACGATTTCGAGAGATACGATCGACATAATTGCAAACCGTCTGGACCAGGTAAGTATCCATGCTATCCTCTTTCATTTCAATGGTTAAATTTCTAGTTTTAGTGTCCAAATTTTGAGTATAAGAGGCCATAATTTAGAAATTAGGGTGTACGCAAGCTATAGTTTATCATTTCACATACACGACCTCATGTACGAAGGAAATATAAATCCTTCTTGCGTGTATGATTCTCTATATGCGAATGTCATAAGGATAGCTCGTGTACAAGTCCGTGAGCAAGTTTTTATGAAGAATTTAAATAAAACATTGGTGTTTCACTTGTAGGATGGTGATTGAATGGAAGGATAGGCAACATGAAGAGGTTTATGCAGCAATATAAAGATATGTAAGGGCCCAACAATAATTGTAGAGGTGTGGGCTCTATAATTTTTGTGCCATAAAAGGGATGAGGGCCCAAGTGAGGTTGCTCCAAACACTTATAAACTATTGGGATCCAAAGATAGAGGCATTCAACATGGATGGGAAACCATTGAGGATCAAAGTGGATGATATCTACTTCATAATAGGATTGTCTCACCAAGGCGAGGTGGTAAATCTCAAAGCCCAAGGTGTTGAAGGTGGCCGGACTATGGAGGAATACATTGCCACCTACTGCATTGCAGGTATAAAGAAAGTAGGGAGTCATATCCTTATTAGGGAGATTGAGAGCCTGAGTCCAAAGATCATTTTCCTAGTACTCACTTGTATATTAGGATCGAACTCACTACATCAGGCATCAAGGCTGCTCATGTTCTATTTCACGGAGTATTTGAGACCCATGGTTTACCACTAGTGCACCTCACTACTGGCCAATATGAAGAGCTAGTTGACGGATTGCAAACTCGATAGGATGAGAAACTTCGGGTCCACATCCATACTGTGTAGTATTTTCTTTGATAGATTTCTATATCTAAGAGCGGGAGTAGAGATTACTCCAGATGATCTATGCGATCCAGCCATGTCATGATGGATCGATGTGATGCGGTGGCTAGGAGGTGGTAGGGTACCACCCCCCTACAACAATGAGATATTCCACTAGTGGAGAAGACAGATCATCATGATTGATGAATACTCTTATGAGGGGATAGACTACTGAGGAGACAAATATATTCCATTTCCACTTAGATCCACCTTCAGAGAGATTGATGAGCATTGATTTTATATATTTCATTTTTTGTGTGTGTTTTTTCAATTTGATAGAGGCAAACAAAAAACACAAATATTTTTGTATGGTATCATTTAATGGTTATTTCTTTGACACAGACATAGGTCCACGACAACCAAAGGGATATCCACTACATTAGTGTAGAGGCTGAGGAGATGAGATGGTAGGCGGGGACACAGAGATAGTCCTCCAAAATGTGAAAGGAAACCTGTCTCATTTGATGCACCGGGTTCCTAAGGTGCAAGTGGAGGATCTACCAGAGGAAATGCAACAACAGGTGGTATGTGTGTGAGGATCTTCCGACATCTCACAAAATCCATAGTTTTTTATCATGACATGCACCCAAGACCTCAGGAATAGATTTCATGTTTATATGATGTACCGACCGTATATGTATTCTAGGGCTACAAGCCCCATTTTGTACTATGACACCATATTTTTCTGAAATATATATAAAAAAATATTTTGGTCTTTGACTTTCCTTGCATATATTACAATGGATGTATGAATGTCTATATGTTTTTCATTCCTTATTTATGTGACAGATGCCAATCTAAAATGTAATTACCATATGCATTGAATACATGATTGGAATTTCTAGGTATATGATCGTAAGTAATAAAATCAAAATGTCGTTCTAAAAGTTGTACCCAAAGGAAACATCAAAGTATAATAGGATCTATGACCCGATAACTTCCGTTCAATTGACATACAAATAACTAAGAATCCAAGAGAATTTCTAAATATCAAACATCATGTGAAATGGCATCGTGAAATATCTCTATAACGACGCTATACTCAACCAAATTGTTCTTTGATGGCCCTAGACAAATGCCACAAGAAGACACTAGTTTTCCCTCAGGTGAATAGATAACCCAAGTGGCAGAAGCCATGTTCCAAGTATGACGATTGGCACCATCTGTGAATCCTAAGAACATTGACGATTTCATTGACATCTGCCAACCAAGGGAAAACTTAATAAGAAATTTGTCGACACTAAAGAATAAAAAGAAAAATATATACACTAACATACATTAGTATACAAATCCCATGCTTGAGATCGAAGGATCAATCATAATATCATTTAATATAGAGCCCGTTTATGGGCTCATCTAGCACATTTCTTTCATAATATTCTAATTCATACGATCCTTTCTCAAGGATCCATCGCATGATGTAAGGACCATGCCACATGAGATTAAAATTTCCTTCCCCCAATGGTTCTTTAGCTTGTTCATAGAGAAGGACCAAGTCACCCTCATCGTATAGTGGGGGATGGACATACTTATTGTATTGGACCTTGACATGTCGTTTATTTTCCTCGATGGTCAAAGTGTCATCTCAACGCTGCTCATCGAGTTTCTCTAGGTGTACAAGGCATTCTTCGAGATCGGTTGTGTTAGGTAGGAGCTCTATTGCCAACTTGAGAGAAGGGATTTCAAATTTAATAGGAAGAATCAACTCCACCCTGTGAACTAACTGAAACAGTGAGAAACTGGTGGAATTCCTTGCCATGGTTTGGTACACCCATAGTGTAGGGTAAAGCATCACATGCCAGTTAGATTTACTCTATCTTATAGTCTTTTTCAAAATGGTCTTAAGATATTTATTCTCAACCTCTACTTGTCCATTTTCTTGGGGATAGTATGGTGATGAATGGTCATGTTTAAAACCCAGTCTAGATGCTAACCTTGTCATCATTTCATTCTAGAAGTGATTTCCATGATCAATGAAAATATCCTTTGGGATTCCGAACGGAACTATAATATGATTGAATATGAAAAACATTGCATTCTCACCATCAAATTTGATGGTAGGCATGGTCTCAACCCATTTAGTGAAATAATCCATGACCACAATAATGTGATGATGCCCCCTAGATGAGGTTGGATTGCAGTACATGAAATACACCCCCCACTTACTTAAGGGACCGACGATAATAACTAGGTGCAAAGGGGCATGGTGTGAGCACATCTTACAAGCGAATACCTGGAAAGGGTGACACGTCTTGACCACTTCAACGTAATCTTTAAAAATTGACGGCCAAAAATAATCGGCTCACAATATTTTTTGGGCTGTCACAAACCTAGATAAGTGACCACCACACACCCCACTATGGTAGTCATTGAGAAAAAATTCAGCCTCTTCATAAGTCAAACAACGATGCAAAATATTATTCACCCCTCGAAAATATAACGTATCACCGATAATGAGGTAGTTTTTGGCCTGATGGCATATACATCGTCGGTCGTCTCTTAAAATATGTCGGGGAAGCTTTAGGGATTGAAGTTAGATTAAAATATCTCCATACCAGGGGTCCTAAGACGAGATAAGGAAGATGTGTTCATCCATGAAGAACTAGCGACTTCTTGTATTTCGCATAAGTAAAATCAAGATCAAATTCCTATAGAATCACAATACATTTATTATACTTCCCCCCTATGATACGTCATGTAAGGAAGTATTGAAATGGATTGATATATACAACTACGATATCCTTGTAGAGTAAGATATAATGACATAATCGTTGAACCACATGCATGACTGCTAAGGCTAACTTATCCACGTGAGAATACTTAAGTTTAGGACCAATTAGATTTTGGATAAGGTAATAGATAACGTGCTCATGGATCTCATCATCCTACTGAACTAGAACCATACCAATCGTCCTGTTGGACATGAAAATATAAAGAAATAAATCTATATTATATTATGGGGCCTTCAATAGAGATGTCGATACCAAGAATTTCTTAAGAGCATCGAAGGATTCCTAGGCTCACTCATCCCATATGAACAGAGTGTCCTTCTTCAGAAGTTGCATGAAACCCTTAGTTATACTGGCATAGTTCGCTACAAAATGACACAAGAAGTTATAATTCCCCTGTAAAGCTTGGAGTTGTCGATGTGGGGGAGAAAATTGAAGTATTGCCTCAACCTTCATAGGATCCACTATGATCCCATGATTAGAAACTATGAACCCCAAAAGGCGGCCAGACCTAATGCAAAAGATGCATTTCTAAGGGTTCAATTGAATGCGATAATAACAACATCTCTCAAATACAAGTAAAAGGTGAGTCAAATGATCAATCCTCTTTCAAGAATGAGCATTGAGATCATCTAAATAGGCTTCGACAATGTGCTTAAGATTGTGAAACACAAAGGTCATGGCGCATTGGAAAGTTTCTCCGATGTTTTTAAGACCAAAAGGAATTTTTTGTTATGCAAAGGCACCCCAAGGAAAAATAAATTTCGTCTTGTGTTGATCATTGTGTTTAATTTGAATTTGATTATAACATGAAAAATCTATCCATAAAATAAAAGACTTTGCTTTCCACACACTCATCAATAATTTGATCAATGAAAGGAGTGGGGAAATTATCTTAAGGACATGCTTTGTTGAGGTCCCTAAAATCCATACATACACGAATGATTCCTTGCTTATTATCAATGGGAATGGGGTTGGATACCCATTCGTTCAAAGGAACTAGGTAGTTGAATCTAGCATTGAGTGGCTTCTCCACTTCTTCCTTAATAGCAGGGGCCTTCCTAGGATTTACAACTCTCGGTCTTTTTCGAATAGGTTTAGAATTCGAATAATTTTTAATTTCATGTTTGGAAATACTAGGGTCGATCCTTAACATCTCTTCATATGACCAAGAAAATACATCTCATAACTCTTTGAAGAGATCGGTGTAGTTCTAAATTTCTTAGGCAAACAATCTGCATTGATATATAAACTTTCAATTTTTCCAGGGGTTCGAGAGATGTTGATCGAAATGGTGGGAGAAATATTCTCCATGTTTCCTTCGACATATACATGATGCATATCTAACGAAACCACGACATGACATACCATCTCACTCAAGGTGGACCTACACTCATCATGCTCAATCCATTCAATCCCTGGGAGAAAATAAGATTTATGATGAAGGTCATCCCAAGGCCTATCCAAACGAGAAATGGCTTCTAGAATGGATTCATTCGACGGTAAATTATTTTTGAGGTAGTCATGCGAACAATATGATTGGACAACCCATATGGGCTCGAATACAGGATACACCTCATATGCCCATGAGGAGGGAGGATCTGAGTCTGCATTAGCTTCCAGTATAGCTTGATACGCAATCTCTACTACATACAGTGGCATTTCCATCCCGATGTGTGAATTACCTTCATATGACATGTCCAGATAAGGTAGGGTCCATGGGTCTTTAAGATATGACGTATAGAAAGGAATAGACCATACTGGCGATGAAGACTCACCGGAGATGGCATTGATGTGTGCGATTGGTGCCGAGAAATTGAAATTTCCCATCAAGGGGGAGTACATACCAACACCAATGTTCTTATTTTCCTACTGAGAATTATCAATAATGGGGACCGAGGGTCCCACAAATGCAGTAGGACTAGGATGTACAAAGAACAACTAGTCGATCGTCACTATATTCCCTTCACGAGGAAAGCATAAAATGCGAAAAAACAACGACACAACGAATGTCATAGTGTAAGTATAATTACACCCTAGTAAAAGGTTGTAGTTGAGAGGCGCATCAACCACCTCGACCTCGACCTCGATTGTATTTTCACCTAACTGGACCAGGAAATCAAGAAGAATACCATGGGGCCTGAACGAACGTCCATCGAATGTGGTCAACATGGTCATTGACTGGGAAAGCAACGGAGAGCCAATGGATTTCCAACAATATAAAGACATAACAGATGTCGAAGCACCTCCATCAATGATAGTACGCTTGATGGTGACAATCATACCCTCCACATGGATCTGAAAGGACACATGATAAGGAAAACAAGGCTTGACATTCAACTTCAAACTTGATAACTTTTGAGCCACTTGGGTCTAGAGCTCCCGAATCATATAGCAAGGAATTCCTCTGTATGGGACACATTTGGGGCACCTCCAAGGCTGAAATCATGCATGATGTTTGGCCCAAATCCTTGACAATCAAGTAATTTTGTGCGGCTCTGGCATTGGGATTGTGGGCATAGCGCTTAAGGACTCCTTTTAGAATACAAGGTGGAGGATCTGACTTATCAATATGCAAAGGTGTTTTTAGAGGAGCATGCTTTGGACCTATAACATTTTGTGAAGAACCATAATCGAGATATCGAGTGGCTACATCGATCATAGATTTAACCATATTGATGCATAGATGGCTACCATCATGTTCCGAGGGGTTTTGACTCACGCTCGACACATTTCCTGTGTTGGAGGATCTCGAGGTCATATTTTGGTTATGTGAAAATGGGTTCGTCAACATAGCAGGTTGTTTCACTATGAGCCTCGAGGCTTCCTCGATTTTGGGGCAACAGTGGGTAAGGCGATCATCTTTACAAATTTTACAAGGAAACTTCACCTTCCTCTTTTCTTTCTTTCCCTTACCATCATTATTATTAGATTTATCATTATTATTGTTGTCCTTTTCTTTATTCTTTTTATTATTCTTTCCACCCTCATGATTATTTCCATGTCCTTTCCTTTTACTCCCTCTGGGTTGCTGGTCACGGTTCGGGTTTGTTGAATGTACAGAATGCACATCTACCGACTGGGTGGGTGCAGACAAAGATGTAGAATATCCTACTTCAGATTGGTTAAGAGACAAATCCTTCAACAGGTTCATCACAAGGTCTGCAATCTTAGCATTTTTGGAGCCTATGATTCCATCGAAATGAGGCCCATGATTTTTTATAGGATCATAGTTCGACCGCAGTGCATTAGGGATAATTTCAAAAACTATCCCAGATTGAGCATATATAAGGTCTAACTGCTGGGATTTGAAGATGGCCTCTTCCTTAGACATTACTCTAGATGTAGAAACATCTTTCAAAATGTAAGGCAACAAGAACTTGAGGAACCATTCTGACATAAATTATGGAGGAATGTAGGGTTTAATCAACCTCTTTCGTCTACACCACTCTTGAATATGATCAGAGATGTGGGTGGCCTTATCCTGACGAAAATTCGATAAAATTTCTATGTCAACATCATAATGAACTGACAATTGGAAGTGATTGAGAAAAACCAGGACCATCTGATTGAAAGTTTCATAAGTACCCCTAGGTAGCTCAATGTACCACTTCACATCAACCGCCATAAGGGTGCGTTGAAATAATCTCAAACGAGCAAAATCCTCATTTAGGGAGTTAAATGATCACCATAGGTGAAAGGTAGTAACGTGATCACCTGGGTCCTCACTAGTCTTTCCCTCAAACTTTGGAATGCTAGAGGGAATCTTGGTAGGGATGGGGGGCCAAGATGGATCGTAACACACTGGGTCATTCATTAATTTTGAAAAATATGGAAGTTTTAATGTGGCCAGAAAATGGAGTCGGGGTTACGTCGTTTGAGCCCATGATCCCAAGAAATATTGGGGTTGATATATTGTGGGCCAAATAGGGTTCTAGTATACACCATGGCCCTGACCAGTAGGATAATATCCTCCTCCCAGCTGATTTATGAAAGGTTGTTATGGCACCATATCCACGAAAGATGCTTTCGATGAGAAGGCGACATGATAAGGATTATATATGTTTCCCTCGGATGAAGGAACTCAATGTTGGGGGTTTCCCATACCATAAAAATGACTCCCCCTTGATGAAACACTAGAGATTAAATAAACATTCACCATAATAAAAGTGTTTGTAGGAATTGGCATGGAGGAAGAGGGAATGATGGGCAAAATATAGGAAGTAAACTGACTGCCCATTTGAGCACTCCATCATGGAGCATTGAAGCTAGGATTAGGCTCGAAGAAAGGAGGATTATAACCTCCTACCATAGGAGTCACTTGAGGGATATGACCCCACCAAACGAGAAAGGAACATAAGGTGGAGTCGTGCCCCCAGACCCAAAACTAGGATTCATGTTGGCCATTGAAACAGAGGATGAGAAGTGTGACATCATGTCAGGCATACCAAAAGAGAAAGGATTAGAGGCCCCAGTCATTGACCGAGTGCTATTATCAGGTGAACCACCTGGGAACACAAAAGGATTTGTTCTCATGGGCTAAGAAGAGACCATGGGTTGGGAAGTATTAAGAAAAGTTTTTTTTGGAATCCAAACCATCGATGATGCATGAGTCAAGGGGAATCCATTAACTATAGTGAAGGTTGGAGTCGAAGGGGTTCCTGATACATTCATATCTGAATTATTACTCATGGTAGTACGATCATGAGTCTATGAGGTGGAGATATATGTACCACACTTATTAACTCTACGCCTTTTAGGAGGCAACTTTGGTGAATGATCTTATCGTGGTGATAGCTTCAAAAGATGAAGAGACCGATGAGGAGGCTATTCTTGCTCCACAATGATTCAGAACTCATGAAAAAATGTAAAATCCTAAGGCCAACTAATAATCAAAGAGAACACACCTAAATAAATATAGAATCTGGTGCACACAAACATGATATAATGGTTAAAAGGGACCTCACAAATTAAACTAGGTATTCCTTGCCCAGGAGGATCCCGAGACTCCGCAACAATAGAGTGAAGGTGTCAGAGTTAGTTATAAGGACCCTTGTAGGTTTCACAGTGCAGTCATTCAGATCTCTCCGGAGAGGAAATCCTCCATAAAGTCGGTGTGTTGTCCGATCCCTATCTGACTCAAGGTACCTGCAAAATAATCCCTGGAAGAAACCTATGTGGCTACCTATGTCAAGAAACTAGAGTCACCTCGATATAACCAATGCATAGGCGAGCAACTGCAATTCTGGTCCACCATATGGGCAGGGTATCAAAGCCCAAAATATTGAAAGCATCACCTCTCAAGGAGGTAAAGTCACTAGCAAGATCCCCAAATATAAATAGAACCCTAGAAATATCTCTAACGCTAGAAATATATTAGAAGGCTATCTTTGCAACCAACTTCACACAACCTTTTTCTTAACTCCGGTGTGAGTGGAGCCTCCTAACATCACCAATTACACAATGGGTTTCACCACTCCATGGTTAGACACATACATTGATTTTTATACCCTTGGAGAAGTTTACTCACAAAATCCTATTCCAAGGCCCTAGGTCCTACACTTGTTTGTGTACCCTAAAAAATAAAATCATCTCTAATCAATTTTAATTATTCAATGTTAATTTTAATGGCTTCTGCTTACTCAAGAGGTGCGATCGTGAATTTATTGATGGTATGATGACTCAGTATAAAAGAAGAAAATATAAAAACACTTCTAATGACTAGTATTGATTTTCAAATATATGGTATGCTTCTAAATGTTGTTATATGAAAGGAATCTTTGTAATTTCAATGAAGTGCAATATCTCCTAACATGCCAAAACTAATGTAATGCAACCAAAAGTGTAAAATATCTAGATAAAATGCAAAAAGAAATTTTTATTTTTATTTTTATTTTCAATATAATGGAATGAAAATGCAAGGACTGAATAAACAACCTCCAAGCAGACCCTACTACAAGCACAAAGAGATAATCCAAGAATGACACTAAGAAGCAAATACCCAGACCAGAATGCAAGGACAACTAAATGAGAAAATTTACACGACACACATTTTCCCGAAACATTCACCAATAAAGCGGCTTCCTATCACTATGTGGGCACTCAACAATCAAGACAGGAACCTAAGAAGTCTCAACAACCAGCAAACACTAAACGCAACCAAACATACTAAGAAAATAGTGTACGCGACTGTTCAGGGAACATAAGTGTATGTATATGCCCTAAGAAATGACAACTCACATAAGTATGTGACTGTCAAGGGAAACCCCACGTATGCCAAAGATTACACTGCCAGGGTAAGTTTGAGGCCAAGAAACTCATATGCAAAGAAAAATAAAGGTTGTTAAGCAACAAGTGACATAGAAGCTAAGGAAAACATAGACCAATGAAGGAGAAAAATCATCCAATACCCCAAAAGGGGGACCTTCCCTAGTGGAGTCACCAATTCTATTACGAGGAAAATCTCTATGGCAAGGGGTAAACCACAACATGTTGGATTACTGAA
>JASDQU010502233.1:96817-121769 GCA_032191745.1 Picea mariana | reverse complement strand
ACAACCATACAAACAAATGTCCCTCAAGCAAGCCAAGAAGGATAATAAATTATCACCAATGTACTATGGCCCTTATAAGGTGTTGCAAAATATTGGTACTATAGCATACAAATTGGAGTTTCCTGCATCTTCATGAGTAAACCTAGTTTTCTATGTTTCATGCTTAAAGAAGGTTATAGGTGACAAGATCCCAGTTCAAACTATATTTCCAGAACTTGACGAGGAAGGAAAAATAATATTGGAGCCTGAAGCCATCACTGACACAAGAATTCGCTAGCTGAGGAATAGATCCATTTCAGAGTATCTCATTAAATGGAGGAAACTACCGGTTGAAGATTCCACTTGGGAAGATGAGTCTTTTATAAAAAATCATCCAGAGTTACTCAAGCATTGTGGACAACACTTGTCTCAAGGGGAAGGGCATGTTAAGCCCTAATATTGGCTCATTACCCCTTAATTGGGGCATATTACATTAGTAATGTTATTTTATTTATGTTGGCTTTATTCCATTAGTTGTAATTATACCTCCTAGTCTCCTATATATATACCAAGGATACATTTTCATTTGGAATCATCTTATACTTGAACATTTATGTGGGGTAAAAGGAGGTTTCCGGCTCGAAGAGGCTTATTATCTAAAATTATCTATTTTTTAGGGCGTTGAGTACTTATTCTGAGGTTTTTCTATGCTATATTGGTATTTGGTTCTTAACAATAACATTCATTCATTCACACATCAAATGAACACATTCCAAGGATTCAAGACAATTCTGTTTGTTCTATTCATTCATGATTTTTTTTTTTACATAATATTGCAGTTCTTTCTTGCGTATTTCTTCTACTCTACTCAGTTCTACTGATCTCTATCTCATGATCACCTAATCTAATTAAAAAAAACTCATCTCTATACAAAAGATCTCTCTTTTATACAAAAGAGGGCTCTATGAGCTTATCCTCTTCACTGCCTTAGTGCCATCAACATTTCCATTAATACACCTTAACCCTATGACTCATTGCATTGAACAAAGATCCAGACCTGACAGAGATCTAGACCTGCTTACAGTTGATTATTTCGATCAACTCATCCACACCTGTCCAAAGGCATGGATTTGGCATTTATCGACCTTACACATAAATTAACTTAATTTTATAATTCAAATTTTGAAAACGAGAGGGTCGGTGCCTCTCCCTATATCCAAATGCATGCTGACTTGTTGATTTATTAACGCATCTGTTGATTCGGAAAGATGCTTCTCCATCATACTCCACTGCTGTGAAAAATTCATGAGCTCCTGCTCATGATCTCTCTAGCTCTGTTGAAATCCACTTGGATCCCAAACTCTTACTTGGAGCTGTCTACCTGCTCCTCTGCTTTGTTGTTGTTTCTATTGTTGCTTCCCTGCTACTATGGTAGGATCTCTTCTGCTCAGCTTCTCCTTGCTAACAGTCTCCTCTGCTGACCTCAACATCAAATTTTTGATCTCTTTTATCACCCTGTCTAGCTGCTCCAGTAGTTGGCTCTTCTTATGCAGTCTTATCTACTGCACTTCCTCCTCTCCATACTTATCAATGGGCAGATTTACTTGATCTCTCATGTTGTCTTCATATCCTTTTGTGGCACTAGTTCTCCACTCTGCTGTAGACTTCAATTCTGCAGTCTCCTTACTGAATTGCTGCTCAGCTTCTTCCTTTGACATATTGGTTTCTGTCAGCTCCTCTTGTGCTAGCATATATCTATATTCTATTAGCTATTCCTATGGCTGGAATTCTTCTCCCTATTCTGCTGCATGCTTCAGTGCTATAGTCATCATCTGTTCAACTTCACGACTTAAATTTCTGAGCAATTCTGTCGAATTCTCTTCTCTTGCAATCTTCGTGACTGTCTTCTGGCAGCCATCTTATGGTTTTGTATTTTCCAACCAATCCTCCAAAATCTTCAACTCTTTCTCCCATTGAGTGATAAATTCATCTGAATTCTCCTCTTTTTCTTTTGGGGTAGAGATCAGTGTCTGTTATTTCTCCTCTTTGATAGTCTCTGCTGGCTATCCTTCTGTTGCTGCTCCTACAACACATGCTCTAGCCCCAATTGGGCTACTTGGTAGGAATATCTCAATTCCTCCAATGATAAACATACTCCTCTGATCCACCTCCACCAGCTCTCCTTGCTGATGTGAACTCTCAGCTGAGTTCATGAGACTTTCAAACAATCTCCTCTCACTTCCCTTGCCCACCTGGAAACTTGGGATTTTTCTTCTGTTCTCCTGGCAGTCTATGAGATCCTCCAATGATCCCATCTCATTTCCCACTTGACAATCTGAACTTTCATTGCTGCTCCTCTGGTAGTATATGAGACCTCCCACTGATCTCTTTCCATTTCCCACCGGGCAACTTGAAAGTCCATTTTTTCCCTCTTGGAAATTTATGAAATCCTCTGCTAATCTCATATCATTTCCCACTTGACAATCTGATAGCTCACTGCTACCCTTCTGGCAGTCTTTGAGATCATCCACTGATCTCTTATCCTCATTATCATTGAGACTCTTCCCAGTTTATGGCTTACAGATGTGAACCACTTCCTCCTCTGTATCACTGAGGTTTTTAGCATGCCTCAACCACCTTTTCAACATTTGTTGCTGCTTTCTAGACATCAACTTCTGGACATGTCATTTTACTTTCCTCTTCAAAGGCCATTCATATGTCCAATGTACCTTTGCATCCTAATGCATATTCAATGCTAACCTCTCCATATTTTCTCTTATTTCTGTGAGCTCTTTATCTATCTCAACTTTGTTTTTCTGCTAGTGGTCCTTGCCCTGACCACCCATATGGCCTTCAATATCCATTTTCTACCCTCTGTTTTTAGCTCATCTAACTTTCTACCATTTACTGCACACCTTGCTAGAAATCACACATAGAGCATCAATACTCTGTCTCCTTCTCACCTGCTATCTACATGCAAACTTTAGCTTCTAATATCATTCAACGTTATCATATTATCTTCTTCACCTCATCGTTTCTTTGCCTGCTGTCTGCAAGCAAAATATCATCTCTGATACCACCTGGACCCCCCCTTCTCCCCAAAGGGCCGCATGACCTCCTCGTCTAGGATCTCTGATTCTTGATTCAAGTGACTCTATGGAACCTTAATACTTCCCTTCTATATCTAAACACAGGCCCTTTCGGTGCCTTGGTGTAGGTCTGATAGCACCCACGACCTTCCCTTTCGCTCTTCTGTGAAATCTTAGAGTACTGAGAGTTAGCTGTTTTTCTAATAAGACCCCTCTTGATATGACCTTGGGTGGTGGCCTCTTGTGACCACGCGATTGCGGGCATGGCCAATAGCGGTTTGGGATCAAACTACTTTTTGGTCCACAATTCTCCTCGAACCTCCATGTGTCCTCTTGGCGAAACCATGGTCTGGATTGTGAACCACCCTCAATGTTTTAAAGTCCACGCACTTCATGTCCCCGCAATGTTACGGGACCGTTGATATCCTGATCTTGATGGTACTTTCTGAATTGACGGTTCAGATCTGTGCTTTTCAAATCTATGGACCAAATTTGTCCCTCTTAAATCAATGACTGCGATAACCTTCATAATTCCAAACTTTGGAATTTTGAAATCTCAAACCTCGCTTTCCTTCGTACGTCAATCTTCCAGAGTTGACGATCCATGGAAAACTGTCCTCCAATCAACGGTCCTGCCTTCACTTCGGGTGTTTGAACCTTCAACTCGGATCAACGGTCCTGTGACCCTCTTCTCGATCAACGGTCGAAATCTCCTCCTACTCTTCGAACTTCTGAGATCTCAAATATCAAACTTCACCCTTCTTCCCAATGCCTTTTATCCAAAGTCTATAATCCACTGACATGTGTCCTACTGATCTGATAATCGAGGATCACTTTGTGTCTTTACTCAGAGTGCATGGATTCACGCCACATCTCCTCTAAATCTGGCGGTCCATATTTAATTCAGATCTTCAGGATTCGACAATCTCAAATATCAACTAAAACCCCGCTACAATTTACCCAGAGCTCGCGATCTGTTGACAAGTGTCCCCTTGTAGATTGATGACTCTCGACTCTTCGGCTATTCAGGCTTCAGATGTTTCAACCTTTCACCTTTTCCTTCCTATGGATCTCACGACCCACTGACACATACCCTTCTAGATCTAACAGTCCAAATTCACTTCTCCTGTCCGACTCTTCACGCTTCGGGAATTTCAAGTTTCAAGCTTGCCTCCTTCTGAGCTTACGATATCTGACGACTCATATTCACTTGGTCGATCCGATGACTCAGGTCCACTTTGGATGATCGAACATCTGAGATTTCACTTCGTCTTTCTGGCTCTTCAGGCTTCGGAAATCTCAAGTTTCAAACCTTGATAGGTTCTCTCTCCTGTGCGTGCGAAGCATTAAGGCTCGTGCACCTTACATATATGAGAAAATTGTTGATCCTTTGCTCTATGATCAATTGACCACTATCTCTCCTCCTCCTGAGCTTCTAATTTCTTCCAACTTAGAATATTTATTAGTCTTCAAAGGTTTCGAACCTTTGCTCCTCCTACGAGTCTGACTCTTGGATCTCGTCAACACTTCTGAAAAGTGTTATCACTTCTGAGCTTGATCCTTAAAGGATTCTAACTTCCCATGGACTCCTTGCGTTCTTAGGATTTCGATAACTTAGATCAAATGATTTCTTGAAAATAAATTCTTCTCGCCCACTTGGCGTTCCTCTATTCTAGTTCTTCGATGCTTGGTCACTTCTTGATGCTGTGCACTCCTTGCACCTGGTATAAGTTTCCTTTAGTCTCTCTGAACTCCTCTGAGTCAATATGAGACTCAATCGATGCACTCCTTGCGTTCGATATGCACACCTTGTATATGAGTTTTAGAAGAGAAAAAATTGAAACTTATCCAGTTTTATCATGAACTCATACGATCAACTCTTGAACAATCACACATGAATGAAATGAAATAAATGCCATACACAAAATATAACATTCATTCATTCACACATCAAATGAACATAGTCCAAGGATTCAGGACAATTCTATCTGTTCTATTCATTCATGATTTTTTTTTACATAATATTGCAGTTCTTTCCTGCGTCTTTCTTCTACTCTAATATGTTCTACTGATCTCTATCTCTATCTCATGATCTCTTAATATAATAAAAAAAAATCATCTCTATACAAAAAGATCTCTATTTTTTACAAAAGAGGGCTCTATGAGCTTATCCTCTCCACCGCCTTAGTGCCATCAACATTTCCATTAAGACACCTTAACCCTATGAATCATTACATTGAATATAGATCTATACCTGACACAGATCTAGACATGCATACAATCGATTTTTTCGATGAACCCATCCACACCTATCCAAAGGCATGGCTTTGGCATTTATCGACCTTACACATAAACTAACTTAATTTTATAATTCAAATTTTGAAAACGAGAGGGTCAGTGCCTCTCCCTATCTCCAAATGCATGTTGAATTGTTGATTTGTTAACGCATCTTTTGAGTCAGAAAGATGCTCCTGCATCAAACATGGAACTTGTTTGAGTCCTCATCATACAATTAGGTTTTATCTTTCCTAGGAGCAGTCCCAGTAATATAAGTCAGAGATACTCATCCAAATGGTTACTCTTCCAGTCAATATGGAGATTTCTTCAATGCCTTCTATGTTTTCACACTATATTCGTCCAACTCTTGTGTCTTGTTTCCAAGTCACCACTGTGTCGTGCTATGTGTTCAAGGGAATTTTAAGCCTGAGTAAGCCATATATTGTTTTGTTGACTTTTTGAGTTGGCCATCCCTGTGTCAGTTGTAATTAGTGTTACTGTCTCTTCACATCATCTCTCGGTGTATGTTTCATGTCGATTGATGGGAGATACATTAAGGGCCTCCTTCGATGGATATCTTCCTATCGACTTTAGCACATTATTAGGGAGAGGGATCTAGAAACTAGCTAATACCTTGGAGCTTGCAGTCCTTAGTGGCATGCCTCCTTATGATCGATAATGGGTTTACACCATTGAATCCTGATCAATTGATTCTATGAGTGTTCGACACCTTCTCATCTATTCACACTCACTAGAAATTACTAGGTACCTTGGGGTCCATCTTCATCATCGGTGGGTCCCCTGATATCTTTTAACGATATACATCAATGATCGATAATCAAATAATTTCTACCATGCTCAACATCAACTCATCTACTCACATGTTGTAGATTCTTACCAAGAGGGTTTGGGACGAAGACCTTGTATTGGGGCCATATCCTTCTTTTCCAACATCCCTTCCCAAGTTGCAATGAAGTATATCACTTGTCTATGAGTACTTTGAAGACTTCAGGGGAACTCTCCTCAGTGCTCATTGTCTTCCCGATATCTATAATCTATGTCATAGATCCACATTATATTTTCTAGTGGCTAGGATTGTGTTCATGACATAAATCCACATTGTATTGTCTCGTGGATGAGGTCTTATTGATGACATGGGTCCACTATGTACTCTTTTGTGGCCATGATCTAGCATTTCATTTCATGGATCCACAATGTATTATTTGGCGACCATGCTCATTTAGAGTCTAATTATGTTTTTCTATGGGATTGGTCTATGTATATTCTCATCCTTGGTGTTTGATTGTAGGACTTATTTGACTTCCAAAAATCTTTTTCTCTCTCCTCACGCTTCCTCACATGGACACTATTTATTGTAATGTATTTCAGCCATCCATTCCTTTCCTAACCTCACACATTAGGGGGTATCTTTTATAGCCTTAATTTCCACCCTTTAGGCTAGAGAGGAATCCATAAGAAGATGTAAGCCAAAATTCACTTTTTGTCTAAGATTTGATCTCTTTCGGAGGTCCTCGCAGGACACATAGTAGACAAAAATCGAGGACCCTCACTGGTCACTAGTGTTCAACAAGTGAGAATCAGTAAAAATTTAAGAATCATGGATTTACGAGTTGATAGGTGAGGGATGGGTTGTATCTTCATGTCAAGGGCCTAGGAACTCACATCATTCAAGTCTCTAGTGGTCTCTAGAATATATTTAAGCTCTCCCAAGCCTCCTCCAAAGAGATAAATAACAAAGGAAAGTCTTGGGCATGAGAATAAGAATTCAAAAGAATTGTTATGCTGTCCAATTGCATAGGTACTTGTTACATACATCACAACCATAAGTCATTGATCCCAGCCTGACCAAGAAGATAGAGGGATGAGCAAGGAGAAAGTAGTCAAGGGAACATGCATCAACATTTAAGGTATGTCTTGATGTAATTTTCTTATGATTATTAATAGATAATTTGGTTTCCCCCCTATAAATGTTTGTAATTGATGAACACAAGTTTTTATCTAGTTAATGTTATTGTAGATATAATTATAATAAAATTAGATCTAGGATTCTAATCCCAAGTAGAGAGGTAGAAATGTTTTTCTTGTCTTTTGTATGCATGAAGTAGGTTGTGGAGCTTGGAGTTGGAGTTTCAGGACTGCAACACACATGAGATACGAAGGAAAACCTCAATAAAGGTATGAAAACTTCACCACTCTTTAGGAGAATCATGAATCTATGTGTTTGAATCTAGATCTAGGAAAACCATAAGAAGTATATCCCTCTTTTTGTCTAGGATTACTAGGTGAATCCCAGGGAGATTTTGTTGTGTATTCAGAAAGATTCCTATGAGACTTTGTCCCATAAAACACACCCTCATTATTCCTACCACTAGGCCATATGCCCACAATGACATATGCATTATTAAGTTTCCCCTTCTTCACTATACTCACCCTCTAGTCTCATACATCCCCTTCACTACTATAGAGTCTGTTAGGAAATCCATCATTTTCCAAGGTGTTCTTGTGCAAGGAGAGTTCTAAATTACTACCATAATTTCCACTGATAGTCCATAACCTAATGCAACCATAGAGTTCCAGTGTTCTAACAATATCCTTCTTCCTAAACTTTTCAAATTCAATAGACATCATCTCAACTGTAAAAAACACATACAGTCATCATGAGACATCCTTATAGAAACACCATTTATTAATTTTCAAACTTGTTTCATATAGGGAATCAAATTTCCCCAAGTATGAGATCCCCTATCATAATTTTTTGGCTCTTGCAATAGCATGTATGAGTCTCCCTCATGGGATTGCACCATTTCCATACTCAAGCCCATTCTTCCTACAATTTTTAATCAACTTTCATTTAGCCAAACAAATTGTGAGTATTCATGCACATTATCCTTTTATTGTAACATTATGATAGCTCATGAAATGATCTCAAAATTTCATCTTGCCAACAATTCAATCGCTTCTAGCTATTATTCATATTAAATGGAATGAAAATATTATTCATTATGCATTGTTATCATACCGATATTTTCATAATGCAATCAAACTTTACCAATAATAAACCAATGTGCCAATAGCCATGGCCACTTCTACATAATTCATCCTTGCATTGACTATGGGACACCACATATGTATGTCATGTATTCAACCATGGTGAGTTGGAAGGCCTATCCTGTTGATTAAGGTTGGTTGTCATTGATGTCAGCCCTTGAAGAAAGCCCCGTAGCACAAAGTTTGGGTAATGGACCCAAGATTGTTTGATGTAATGATGACTCATTATTGTCTTGTCATGGTTGATAACAAGTAGAAATAGATTAACTCCAAAGTGGTCCACTTATGGTGAAAGCCCTCACGGGAAGACGCTTTGCGGATTAAGTTATCCTAGAAGTATGGTTAGAGAACCCATGCTTATTTGTGGAATAATGAGATGAAGGTCAGTGAATTTTTCATTGAAACTATCCTATATGGATAGTGCTTGTCATTCCATTTCCGGTGGTATTGGAACGTCACATAACTCCTCACGGTTAGAGAGTTATGGAGTTGGAGAACCTAGGTTTGGGTAATGGACCCAAGTTTGTTTGATGGATATAGGCATGAGTTTTGATATATTTTTAGGTAATAATATTCTATATGGATGGTACATGTCATTCCATTTCTGGTGGTATGTGGAACGTCACATAACTCCTCATGGTTTGAGATTTATGGCCTTACAAAGTTAGAGGACCCTCTTATGTCATCTAGAAGCCCCAAAAGTTCAAAGTAGTCAAAGTGGTTTAAGAGATTTTAGAAGGTGAATAATAAAGTGAATTTATGAGTGTACTATAATTCAAAGTGAATACAAAATAAATTATTTAAATAATAAATTTAATGGAGAAATTAGAAGTGGTTTAACCCTAAAATAAGGAAAGTGGACAAAGTGACCTAGAAGATGTTTTTAAGGAAGCTACTTGGAGAGTATAAATAAGAGGAAATGCTCTCTCTTTTTATACACACTTGATAATATTGAATACCTATAGGTGTCTGAGGTAACCAAAGGATATCTAAGCCAAATTTCTGAGGGAAGGTGAAGAAAAGAAGGCTAGAATTCAAGGAAGGATACATTTTTTTGATGATGCTTTCTAAGGTATGTTATTTACAGGTCATCTCACCATTTTAGCAATAATTTTTTTTATAGAATGATTCAGACCGTGAAACTTCTATTCCATTGAGGAAACATATCCAAGTAACTATGGTAAAAAAATCATCTTGTGGGTCGCTGTCTTTTTGGAGTTACACTCCATGGAAAATAGGGTTTGTGGCTAGTCCTGAAACTAGTAAAAAACAAGTGTTTTAGGTAAAAACGTCATAACTTATTCATAAAAGATCCAAATTAAATAAGATCAAATGTGTTGGTTATAGTGAAGTCTTCAGTATGTTTTTTAATAGTTTTAGATCTATTCAAAAAATATTCCATGCGGGGCACACTCTACAAGGTCACTCTCTAGAATAATCCAGAATTCAACAAGGTATGCCATTTTTTCTATAACTACTTTTCTGAGAGGTTCCAAGTAGTAAAACCTGGATGAATTGCATAAAACACATTGAATAAAATTGTGTATCAGTTTTAGATATTTATTTATTAAAGGTACAAAGTTATGATTATTTCAAGTTAGGGTTGTTGACTAATCCAAAACTAGTCATGTGAGACTAAAGAAAATTTTGATGTAAATGCTAGTCTCTTGTTGTTTAAAGTTAAGGAAGGTTTGTAGGTATGTGATCATATACACCTGGTCTATTACAGAGTTATAAATCATATTTTGATGATGAAATTGATGAGGGATTTTGNTAGAAGCCCCAAAAGGTCAAAGTAGTCAAAGTGGTTTAAGAGATTTTAGAAGGTAAATAATAAAGTGAAGTGATGAGTTTACTATAATTCAAAGTGAATACAAAATAAATTATTTAAATAATAAATTTAATGGAGAAATTAGAAGTGGCTTAACCCTAAAATAAGGAAAGTGGGCAAAGTGACCTAGAAGATTTTTCTAAGGAAGCTACTTTGAGAGTATAAATAAGAGGGAAGGCTCTCTCATTTTATATCACACTTGAGAATATTGAATATATATAGGTGACTAAGGTAACCAAAGGATATCTAAGTCGAATTTCAAAGGGAAGATGAAGAAAAGAAGGCCAAAAATTCAAGGGAGGATCAATTCTTTTGATGATGCTTTCTAAGGTATGTTATTTACAGGTCATCTCACCATTTTCTCAATAAATATTTTTATAGAATGATTCAAACCATGAAATTGATAGTCCATTGAGGAAACAAATCCAAGTATCTATGGTAAAAATTTCATCTTGTGGGTCGTTGTATTTTTGGAGTTACACTCCGTGGAAAATAGGGTTTGTGGCTAGTCCTGAAACTAGTCTAAAAAAAGTGTTTCGGGTAAAAACATCATAACTTATTCATAACAGATCCAAATTCCATAATACCAAATGTCTTGGTTATAGTACATTCTGTATTATTCTGGGTAACATTTTCAGATCTATTCAACAAATATTCCATGCGGGGAACTCTCTACAAGGTCGCTCTCTAGAATAATCCATAATTCAACAAGGTATGCAATTTTTGCTATAACTCCTTTTCTGAGAGGTTCCAAGTAGTGACAGATGGAGGAATTGTAGAAAACAAACTGAAGAACATTGTGTACTATTTTTAGATCTTTATTCATTACAGGTACATAGTTATGATTATTTCAAGTTAGGGTTGTTGACTAATCCCAAACTAGTCATGTGAGACTAAAGAAAAGTTTGATGAAAATGCTAGTCTCTTGTTGTGAAAGTTAAGGAAGGTTTGAAGGTATGTGATCCTATAAACCAGGTCTATTATAGAGTTTCAAATCATATTTGGATGATGAAATTGATGAGGGATTTTGGTCAAAGTACATCTTGGGTACATGGTTGAGACAAGTAGCTGATGAGTTGGCACACACATGAGCTGTATAGTTGATGATGTTGGTACATATTAATGAGTCATAGTTGATGAGTAGTTGACACATGATTGGTACATACTTGGTACATGGTTGGATGCACTTGTTTATGGTACAAGTTGATTACAGGTTGGTGCATGGTTGATGCACTTGTTTATGCTACAGGTTGAGGTACAGGTTGATGCATGGCTGATGCATGGTTTAGGTTTATTGGTACAAGTTTACAACGGTATATCTCTCAGTGTGTTGATGGGTGTAAGTGAAACACCATCAACTGGAAGGTCAAATTCGGATCAAGGTTGTCTAAATAACCCAAGCCGTTTGGAATGAAATGACCTGATGGGTTTAATGGATTCGTTGGCCAACTAAAGTCCTAAAAATGATAAAAGAAACGAAACTAATCTATAAAGCTATAATACTTATAATATAATTCTAATAATTTACAAATATCAAAATAGAAAGATGGAATATATGCATATGATTATAAAAAATGCATATACAATTTACAAGATTTATTGGATATATGTGAAATCTAGTGGTTGATTAAGTGGCTTACCAGGTTGTCTGATACGGGCTAAGGCACTATGATTTCTTATGAGTGTCTGACGAACAATTTCTTGGACGTCGACCCTTGAGGAATTGGTGTCACCAATTCAATGGGAATATCAGGGTTATCGTTCGAGGTAGTTGTTGTTTCAAGTGTAACGTTATTGTCTGAGTGACTACACATTACGACAGGAGTGAGAGTGTGTGGGGGAGGAGTATTGCAACCTCCATGTACCATCAATTAAATTTAGGCCCTCCTTCTAGCTCCATTTGTTGATGAGCGTAAGTGACACACCATCAACTGGAAGGTCAAATCTTTACTGGGGTTGTCTAAATAACCCAATCCATTTGGAATGAAATGACCTGACGGGTTTAATGGCTCCGTTGGCCAACTAAAATCCTAAAAATGACAAAATAAACGAAACTAATCTATAAAGATATAATACTGAGAATATAAGTCTAATAATTTACAAACATCAAAATAGAAAGATGGAATGTGTGCATATGATTATAAACTGTGCATATACAATTTACAATATTTATTGGATATCTTGCGAAATAGATGTTTTTGAAAGTGTTTGTAAAAGATATAAAGAAAGCACATACATTTTTTTGTTTTCTGTCTAATGTTTAAATTCTAAAAAGAAACTAAAGATTACTAGGTGAATATTATTGAAACAAGAATAAATGAGTCAAAGATAATTCAAGTTGTTCCTGTTTCATTGATAAATAATCTAACTAAAGAACTAGTAAGCTAACCTGTGATTAATCAATTAAAATGAATTTATTCTCTTGTGCAATTCAAGCTCCTAGTTGTCCTGCTTATTAGGGAAACCTGTAACAGAACAGAGCTAATACTTCCAGAAAAAACTCAAAGGTGCTTTGGAACAAGAATATTACAACAGACTGATAAAATATACAGATCTGGTGATCTTATGATAATGAACACTTATAATAAAGGAAACTTAATACAAAGAATTCATATAATCCATCATCCAATATCCAACATAAATCAACAATATTTAAATGAAAGATTTGATCACATATGTAATATGGAACAACAGATTATTCAAAATACTTAATAATATGAAATACCATACCATAAACAGACTAAAGTTGCATCAAACGTAATAACATTTCATAAGATAGAAGTAAAAACATAACATGGTAAGCGTCACACAGGTCTAAAGCCAAGTAGTGAACAACCTCTCCATATCAGTCTTCCAAAACCATATGTCCATAATGTGTCCCAGCCAAAGATGTCCTTCACTACTAAGAGTGACCAATATTTAAACTAGTTCAGGATTCATATACTCTTATCATACAAGATAGAGTTGAATCCACAAAAATAGATAGTATTACAAAAATAGTGAAACTAGAAACCAAATTTTTATGAACATAAAAGATAGAAACTACTGAATAATAGAGCGTATGATCCAAGGTGTTTGCTCCATGCAATCAACATCATAATCATCAATTTCCTATGGATATCAAAACAGATTTGATATTCAGAAAACAATGATAACTATTATTCAAAAACAAACTGGATACAAAATCATAGATTCTATAGCTACTCTTATTATTAGCAAAAGAAATCAAAATTAAATCTCCCTATTTTTATTTTTCATAAAAGAATGGAATAAAATCAAACAAAATCAATTTTACCATTAGAAATTAGAAAATGAAGGATCAGACAGTTCCGAGTTTATGATGGCTTTGAAACTGGTTGTATTTTTTATGATTATATTACCAGATCTCTTTCTTTTATTTTCCCTTTCTATGTATGCTTTCAAGTCTTGTTTATCTCGTTCCAATAGATTATTCTGAGCAGCTAGATGTTTTACTTGTGCCTGTAAGAGCGAAATATCCCTATAATAATGCTCTATCCAATCTAAGCAACTGTCATAATGCACTGGTGTAATGGTAGACTGATGTGGAATACGGTTGGCAACAAGTATCTCATGTTTACCTATGGCTTGGTCTAGGTCATGACCAATGCCTGCAAAACCCTCCTTGCCTTTGAGACACGGGGGTAATTTAGACACGAAGTCATACTGTTTATACTAGGTAATAGACTCATTCCCAGGACATTGGTTGTTCGGATCTTCCTGAGCCAAGAAATCATTTATCTCTTGATCTGAACATTGATCATTGACCTCGATCATAGAGATCGAGCTCAAATGATCACTTTTTCGATTCCTTAAACTCCTAGAAATCACTCGACCAAACCTCTTATTCATAAAATTCAAATCAGAGCTACATTGTTTCTTACCCTTGCGAATTTTCTTTGCAACAGGCCTATCATTACTGTTCATATTAGGTTCGTTTGTAGGCACAGGGGAAACTTTTCCTTTTAATTTGCCAACTACTTGTTCCAAAGATTTCCTGGGTGAAAACCTACATGGTAATTTCTTAACCATAGGGGTTTCCACAACAATAGATGTTGGTTCATTAAATTCGGAGCCATCAGGTGAATTGAAAACCTGGCTTTTGGTCACAGGCCTGTCCTAAATGGGGTTTACAATTAAAGGTGGGTTGACTGTATTGTCGACCTGGGTGAAGCCATTTCGGCTCAGGAAACTCTCTCAATTGTCACCGATTTTCGACAGGTGATAAATCAACAGGATTTTAATTAGTCTGTGATGAAAAATACTCGACAGAGAGTTTATGCTTTGTCACTTATAGCATTTAGACATTTTGTAAAGGCTCATTAATAGGTAGAATGACATGTTCAATTCAAACCCTATGAATAACATAAGCAACCGAACGTGGTATAGAAAAACCAACCCATACCGAACTTCATATGGGATAAACTATTTCAAAATTAAAATGAGGTTGTGCCATCTAGGTTTCATAAAATCAATGGGAATACCTTTTGGACGACAAATGGATTTGCGGGAAAACATGAACAAGCTCCATGGAACATCCTCCATTTTAGCATTCTTAAACCACTTTTCACCTTTCAATGGGAGTCCCGTCGCTCGACTTATGAAATCTTCTGTTATTTCCAACTGTACATCCCTGACCTTGGACCTAAAACTGTCAAAAGTCTGTGAAAAGGCATGTGCAACTAAGAGGTTGTAGCCTTCGAATTTCCTGAGGAAGACATCCCACCCGTGAGCCTTTAGGTCATCTATTGCGTCATCATGGTTAAGAAGGGCTTGGAATCCGTTCGACTCAATTCGAACCATAGGTGCCATTGCACCGTGAAATAGATACAATGGATATCACAGGAGGTAGGTTTTGGCTTCCAAAAGACAAGAAGCAGAGAGAGGTTTGTGCGGAATGTAATGGCACAAAACTGCAAAGTTTGGGGACTGCCATAACTTGGAAAAATGAGTTGGTGAAAACGAAAAACTAGAGGGCTTGTAGAACTATGAACCATTACCCACGATGAATACCAAACCCTCCAACAGTACCAAACCCCAAATCTCATAATGAATGATCTCATTAATGCTTAGGACAACAAGGTGGATTGAAATCGTGGGTACAACATGCCTGTACCAAGCGACATGAGTGCTGATATGATTGTTGAGATCACGAGACCCATATCAAATGTTAAACCATTGTTTTGTTCATTCAGACATCTCACAAATTAAAACCAACGATCAACCATAGAGCCAATTAAGTCATGATACCCATAATACATAAAAATCATGATACTGAATCGATCAATAAGTTCACAAAACTTGAAATTAACAATATATGGGTGTCTTCAAAGTGAGATTTCTTAGGTAGAAGATATAAAGCCCAAACCAATTTTTTTATTTAAATTCATGCTTACAGTCATGAATTTAAAAACAAAAACAAACGAAAAACTCAATAAGTTAAGTTAATCCCAATCATCGTCTCAAAGTTCAGAAACTTAAGCATTTATAAATGAAAGGTGGTGGCAGCTATAGAAAGATATATTTTTTTGTGGTGACTTCGATTATGATAAAAATCGAAAACAATTAGTGGCTTCCAACACAGTGATAGTGTGATAGTGGTTCCATCATTCTACTTCTACTTAAAGGTGGTTAGACGGGGCAAGAATAGGTGGTTGTAGCCACCTTCTAGTTGTATCCAAAGAACATAGGGGTTTGTAGCCTTCTTCTGGTTGTAGCCATAGAATAGGGGAGTTGGAGCTTCCCTCAGGTTGTAGCCTGAGAAGCAAGGGGTTGGAGCCTCCTTCTAGTTGCAGCTGGAAAACAAAAGAAGTTGGTGCTTCCAATGAATGTAATTCTTCAAGACATATAAGAAAAAGCATTATGTGGTTTTCTCCCACTTTGGGTTTCCACGTAAAACACTGGTGTATTGTGTATGTGTATTCTTGTTCATTTATTATTTACTCTGCAGTTATTGGATGATAATGATACATTGATATAGCACTTGGATTATATGGTTAAAAAGGATTAAATTTCTCTATTATTGATTCACCCCCCCTCTCAGTAATCCAACAATTGGTATCAGAGAAGGTTCCTTCAGAAATCAGTTTAACCGCTGAAAGGTAGATCATGGAGAGAAACAACTTGTATAAAAATGGAATACCACAGTTTAATGGATAGAAGTATTCATTTTGGAGCATAAGAATGAAAACATATATACAGGCATAGGGATTTGAAATTCAGAAATCAATTGTAGATGGATACACAACACCAACAGTTCTGCCAACAATTGAAAAAGAAGTGAAACTCGGTCAGAATAATTCCAAAGCCAAAAATGCACTTCTGAATGGTCTTAGTGAAACGATATTCACCAAAGTTGCACATTGTAAATTCTCTAAAGAGATTTGGGACAAACTTCAAAACATTTATGAAGGAGATTCAAAGGTCAAAGAAGTAAAGCTTCAAACTTACAGAGGTCAGTTTGAACAACTTAAGATGAAGGAAGATGAGAATATTGTAGCATACTTTTACGAGTTGATGAAACATTAAATGCAATCATAGGATTGGGAGAAGAAATCAAAGAATCTGTAATTTTTCAAAAAGTAATAATATCTCTTTCTATGAGATTTGACCCAAAGATATTAGCACTAGAAAAAAGATCAGATCTAAACTCAATAAGCATGGACAAATTACATGGAATCTTCATAGCATATGAAATGAGAACTAAACAGGAAAATCCATACATAAAAGAAGCAACCTTCAAAGCACCCAAAAAGTCAAAGAAAAAGGGAAGGCAAAAAGAAGAACATAGTAGAAGCAGTCACATCTCGGAAGATGATGAAGAAGTGACCAACTTTGTCAAAATACTGAACAAGGGAACCGACGGTCGGTATAGAGGTAAGATTCCCTTAATTTGTTTTAATTGTGATGGTATTGGTCATTTTGATAACAAATTTACTTATAAGAAAAAGAGAAATGATGAAGGTTACTCAAAAGGAAAACAAACATATAAAGGAAAAAGAACCACAAAGAAATTTTTCAAGAAAATATTATGCACCAAAGAAGACATCTCATCATCAGATGAAGATGAAGTTAGTTACACTGAGACAGAAAGAGTTCTATTCATGGCAGTAGAAGACTCTGATAAAGAAGACTCTGAAGAAGATTATGAAGAAGTCAAAGAAGACTATGAAGAAGTCGAAGAATAAATTGAAGAGGCATAAGTTGACTATTGAGAGGAATTAATGTGTGCCACATAATTTAACATAAGAGAAAAGAATAAAAACAAGAAACTACAAGAAGAATTAGACAATAAAGAAGACACTCAAGAAATAGAACAGATGATCACAATTTGAAGGTTCAAATAGAAGAAGATAAAAGAATTGAAGAAGCACTCAAAGAATAGCTAGAAGAAAAAGACAAGATCATTGAAAACTCAGAAGCAAAGTTTGTCACATTAAGAAAGAATATTCAAAAGAAAAATATGCAGAACAACTCAAAAGTTTTGGATGACATTATTAGTAGTCAAAAATCTCATCATGAAAAGTCTAGACTTGGATACAATCAGATAGAAAAATGATCAAGCTCCAAAACAACAGAGCAAGAAACATATCCAAAAATCTTTGTACAAACAATCGAGGGGGATAGGAATATCTACAAGGAACATTATAGGGACACTCTTCCACCAAGAAGATTCAGATTTAAGAATCAACAACCGACGGATAGGCCTAAGAAAGAAGAATAATTCATAAGAGTACCTCCTTTCAAAAGATATTCAACTCCCATGTATCAAACTATATTTTTTGGTTTATTTTATGCATGTAAGAATTTTGGACATAAATGTGTGAATTGTAGAGCTAACAACAGGAAAAAAAAAACAACTTTGAAAGTCATACACAAAGGGGTTATCCAAGAAGGCCTAGTGAAACACAGAGAAGAATTTACAACATGTTTGAATCTTTGAGTACTGAAGTGGAATGTTACAAATGTAACAATTTTGGACACATGGCCAAAGATTGTAGAATGATAGTCCCTCCTAGAGAACCGCAACAGAATAAAAATAGTCACAGATAGGAACCTCATAAAAGGAAATGGATAAGAAAACTTGCTCAATATAGCAATGAAGAATGCACACTCGCTCTACAAGCTAAGCAGAAGAAACGTGGTTGGTATGTTGATAGTGGGTGTTCAAAACACATGACAGGTGATAGAGACATGTTTCTTACATTACAAAAGGAAAGAGATGGATCAGTCTACCTCAGAAACGATGATTCAACCAAAATCATTGGAAAAGGCACATTCAAAATTGGGAACAAGAATACAAAGGCAGAAAATGTTCTAGTAGTAGAAGATATGGAACATAATATTTTAAGTGTGAATCAAATGTGTGACCAAGGTCATAAAGTTACTTTTGATTCACAAAAGTGCGAGATAAGAAAAGAAGGCTCAACAAAATTGATTGCTACAGCTGCGAGAACTTCAAGAAACATATATGTGTTAAGTGAAATTAGAAATGAAAGTGTTGTCTAGGAAAGGAAGATGAAAGTTGGCTATGGCACAAAAGAATGGGTCACATACATTTTGATAACCTTGTCAAAGTAAGAAAAAGAGAAGCAGTCAGAGAAATTCTCCAGATCATGAAACCAAACAACACTTTATGAAAGCATTGTCAACAAGGAAATCAAACAAAAACCAGGTTCAAATCAAAGGAATATTCAACAAAACTAGTCTAAAACAGGTGTTTCGGGTAAAAACGTCATAACTTCTTCATAAAATATCCAAATTCAGTAAGACCAAAAGTGGTGGTTAGAGTAAACTCTTTAGTACTCTGTGTAACATTTTCAGAGAGATTCAACAAAATTCTATGCGGGGCATGCTCTACAAGGTCGCTTTCTAGAATAAGCCAAAATTTAGCAAGGTATGCCATTTTTGCTATAACTCCTTTTCTGAGAGGTTCCAAGTAGTGACACCTGGAGGAATTGCATAAAAAAAACTGAATAACATTGTCTACTATTTTTAGATATTTATTCATTACAGGTACATAGTTATGATTGTTTCAAGTTAGGTTTGTTGACTAATCCCAAACTAGTCATGTGAGACTAAAGAAAAGTTTGATGAAAATGTTAGTCTCTTGTTGTGAAAGTTAAGGAAGGTTTGCAGGTATGTGATCATATAGACCAAGTCTATTATAGAGTTACAAATCATATTTGGATGATGAAATTGATGAGGGATTTTGGTTAAGGTACATGTTAGGTACATGGTTGAGACAAGTAGCTGATGACTTGGCACATACATGAGGTGTATAGTTGATAATGTTGGTGCATATTGATGAGTCATAGTTGATGAGTAGTTGACACATGATTGGTACATACTTGGTACATGGTTGGATGCACTTGTTTATGGTACAGGTTGGTTATAGGTTTTTTGGTACATGTTGGTGCATGGTTGATGCACTTGTTTATGGTACAGGTTGATTACAGGTTGAGGTACAGGTTGATTCATGGTTCAGTTTTATTGGTACAGGTTTACAATGGTATATCTCACAATGATAGTGTGACAGTGGTTCCATAATTCTACTTCTACTTTAGGGAGGTTAGATGGGGCAAGTACAGGTGGTTGTAGCCACCTTCCGGTTGTAGCTGGAGAACATAGGGGTTTGTAGCCTCCTTATGGTTCTAGCCAGAGAATAGGGGAGTTGGATATTCCCTCAGGTTGTAGCTTGAGAAATAAGGGGGTTGGATCCTCCTTCCAGTTGCAGCTGGAAAACAAAGGAAGTTGGTGCTTCCAATGAATGTAATTCTTCAAGACATATAAGAAAAAACATTTTGTGGTTTTCTCCAGCTTTGGGTTTTATGTAAAACACTGGTGTACTGTGTATGTGTATGATTGTTCATTTGTTCATTGCTTATTTACTCTACAGTTATTGGATGATAATGCTACATTGATATAACACTTGGATTATATGGTTAAAAATGATTAAATTTCTCTATTACTGATTCACCCCCCCTCTTAGTTATCCAACATTACACCTATCCATAGAGAGATTTTACTTGTAACATAATCGACGACCATACTAGGGATTGAACCCAGAATCTCTAGTTTCGTAGACCAACATATTTGTTTATATAGCATACCTGAGATTAGAGTTGATTGGCGACCATATTGGGGATAAAATCTTCTTTACGAGGTTTGGAGTGTTTTTCTCCTTTGATTTCTCTCATTTATATTGAGTTTCTTGTCGTCTGACTGCTTGACAAGATTTGTTCATTCTAACTTTGAGTTTCTTATCCTTCTCCTTAGCCTGGTTGTGTTTTAACACATATACGTGGGTTTTTACCTGACAATCGCGTACATACGCGTGTTTTCCTTCTGCAAAAGGTGTATATACACGTTTTTCTCCTGACCAGTCATGTGCATCACCCTTTGTTGCTTGGTTGTTGGTTTTGATCTTTGTTGGGTAAGTTTTGATTGTTGTTGAGTCTTCTTGGGTCTCTGTTATGATTGTTGAGTGTATGTGTAATGATAGGAAACCTTTCTTTGGTTGAATTTTTGGGCGGTTACTTTCTCATCATCATTTTCATTTGATTGTCCTTGCATCTTGGGATGGGTGTTTGCTTCTTGATATCCTACTTGGTTTGTCTATGTTTACATAGGCTTTTATATCAAGTTGATGTTCATTCCTTACATTTTCATTCTTTTATATTAAAAATACAAAAATATTAGGCATTTTGCATTGATGGCATTTGATCTTTTGGGTCCTTATCATTGATCTTAGTACATGTATAGAAATATTGCATCTTATTTGGAATTGCAGAAGTAAATTGAAAATTGCATCTGGAAAAGATTATCATTTATTGAGAATTGAATTCAGAACTTTACATTTTATTCATATTCATTTATTTTACTTGCTAAGTCATAACATCATTAGTTTCACGACCGCACATTTTTTGATTAAGCCAGGCCACTAAAGAAAACACTAATAATTTAAAATTGATTAGAAACGATTTTGTTTTCTAGGGTGCAAAAACTAGCTTAGGATTTAGAGCCTTGGAATAGGATTTTGTGAACAAACTTCTCCAAGGCTATTAAATCAATGGATGTGTCTGACTAAGGGAGTGGTGAAATCCATTGTATAATTGGTGACGTCAAGAGGCTCCGCTTACACCAGAGTTAAGCACGAGGTCGCGTAAGGTTGGTTGAGGGGATATCCCCCCAATACCTTCTTAGAATCAGATATATTTCTAGGGATCTATTCGTATATGGGGATATTTCTAGTAACTTTACCTTTGTGAGAGGCAATTCTTTCGAGGTTTCGGGCTTTGTTACCCTGCCCATACGGTGGACATGACTTATGAATGTTCGCTTGCACATCGATTATATCAGGGTTTCTTAGTTACTTGACATAGGTACCACATAGGTTAGTTTCATGGGTTATTCTATAGATACCCTAGGTCAGATAAGGGTCGGACAACACAAAACCTTTATGGAGGATTACCTCTCTGGGGGGATCTGAACGACTGGTTGTTAATCCCACGAGGACCCTTATACCTAATTCTGATACCTTCAATATTTAGCAGGGAGTCTCAGGCCCCTCTTGGGTGAGGCATGCCTACTTTAGGGAGGGAGGCCCCTTTCAACCACTTTATCCTGTTTGTGTGCATATTGGCCTTTTGCTTTATTTTGGTGTGCTCTTTGATTACTAGTTGGCCTTAGGATTTTATTTTTATATCTCAAGTATTGAGTCATCATGGAGCCAAACCAACTTCCCCACAGGTCTTGCTGCTCGTTATAGTTACCACTACATTTTGCATATTTGCCTTATAAAAGGCATAAAGTTATCAAACATGGTACACGCACCTCCACTTATCAGACTTGTGATCATACAAGGATGTGTATTGAATCGAGTCATAAACACACTCAGAGTCTTTCAAGTCCCATACCTACTATAGTTAATGGTACCCCTTCGACAACTTCAAACACAATGGTTGTAGTGTCGGAGGTGCTTATCATCACCTATGTATGTCCTATAGTGAATAATCAGCCTATAGCCACGAACCATTTTGGGTCCCTCTGTCACTCGTTGGGATATAATATTTAGTCCATCCATATGGCCTCTAGTCCTTTTTCTTATGGTACACCAAATTTCACACCGCAATTTGCAACCTCCATCCTAGCGTCTAGTCCGAATACTAGTAATGTACTTGGGGGCACAACTCCTCCTCATACTCCATTTGCATTTGGTGGTGTCTATGTCCCACAAATAACTCCTACAGTTGGAGGCTTTCCTTTTTTTAAACTCGGGTCTAATCTTGTTCCTAATTCTTCTGGATGGACTAACCAACCTGGCGGACAAGATATTTCTTACGGTATATCCTTTACACCTACCTCCTCTATATCGGTTCCAACCAACACGTTTGGCATGACGAATCCACCTTTATCCTTTGGATTCACACTTGGAGGAGGTCAATTTGATACCTTGAGAAACCCCCAACCTGGAGCCACTCCAATTGGGGGCAGTTTTTACAACCCTCATCAGAACATTCCTATTGGAATGGTTTCCAACCAACCTCTCATGAATGAGTTCAGAGGAGGGTCTTACAATCATGGACATGTCCATGGTGGTTACCAGAACCCTGGATGGGCTGCGATTACCCAACAACAATCTTTCCAAGGAGCTTGGGGCTAGATGTTGCAACCCCATCTCCCTTTTTTGGCTATGCTCAATCTTCCATACTTGTCTAAGTTAATAAATGATCATGTGTGTCATGATCCAACATGGCCCCCCATCCCCACCAAGCTTCCTTTGGATATTCCAAAATTTGAAGGAAAGAATGGTGAGGATCTTGGTGATCACATTACTACTTTTCACCTTTGGTTCTCTTCTAATTCACTTAACGACAATTCTATTCGGTTGAGATTGTTTCAACACACCCATACGAGGGTCTCCGCGAAATGGTATATCGATCTACCTAGGGGGACATACAAAACCTTTAATTAGATGGTCTTAGTCTTCCTCAACCAGTTCCAATTTTTTATTCGTTACGATTTGGCTTAAAAATTTTGTTGACCTTACGTCAGGACAAAGATACTCATATATAGGATCACATCTAGGAGTGGCATAGATGGAAGAGGTTGATCAAGACCTGCATACCCCCGTAATTCCTCCTAGAGTGGTTCCTCAAGTCTCTACTACCTTATATTTATAAGTATGTTTCTAAATCTGTAGTTACATCTAAGGAAGAAGCGATTTTTAAAGCCCAAAAGTTAGATATTATATATGCTCAGTCTAGAATGTTATACGAGATTCTTCCAGACACACCGAAGTCAAACTATGACCCTAGAAAAAATCTTAGGCCTCATGTTGATGGCATTGTAGGCTACGCTAATGTAAAATCTGCAGACTCAGTGACAAGCCATTTGAAAGAGTTGTCTCTAAACCAGTTTGTAGGAGGGCCAGCTTCATCTGTGTCCTCCACTCCCACTCAGTCAGTGGATGTACATTATGTGCAATCATCGACCAACCGAGTGGTAATCAACAACCAGGAGGAAATAAAAATAAAGGACGTAATAATAATCGTAGGGGTGGGAATAATAATAATAAACCCAAGGGCAATGATAATAATGAGAAGTCGAATAATAATGATGGTGAGGGAAAGAAATAAAGGAGGAAGGTGAAGTTTCCCTACAAGCTTTATGCAGACGATCACCTTACCCATTTATTTCCCAAACTTTCAGAAGCTGTGAGGCTTTTATCTCTACCGCCCACTATGTTGACTAATCCTTTTTCACATAATAAACACATGGCCTCGAGCTCCTCGAATGTTGGAAATGCGGCGAGTGGGAGTCAAAAAACACCGATGCAAGATGATGACTGTTTATGCATTAATATGGTTAAATATGAGGTTAATGTAGCCACTTGGTCTCTTGATTACAGTTCTCCATAGACTGTACCTGGTCTAGAGTCTCCCCCTCCTCCAGAGACGCCCTTACAGATCAAAAAAAAATATCCCTCACCTCATATTCCGAAAGGTGTACTCAAGCACTCTACCCACAATCATAATGCTAGAGCCACCCAGAATTACTCTATTGTTGAGGATCTGGGTCAAACCCCTTGTGTGATGTCAACTCTAGAGGTACTCTATACGTTTCCTTCACAGAGGAATGCCTTGATATATGTGTTAGGATCTCTATATCCCTGTGGCTCTAAAGTTATCAATTTTCAAGTCATAGATGTGAAGCCTCGCTTGCCTTACCATGTGTCATTCCAAATCCACGTGGGCTACTCAAAGTATGCCATCAAGCATATTGTTGTTGATGAAGGCATTGCAACATGTGTGATGTCCCTGGTCTATTAGAAAGCCCTCGGCTCTCTGATCCTTTCTCAGTCTCCGACCATGTTGACTTCTTTTAACGGTCATTCCTTCCACCCTCACGGTATTCTTCCTACCTTTGTGGTTCAGTTAGGTGGGAAGATGGTAGAGGTGGATGTTGAGGTGGTTGATGCACCCATTGAATATAAATTTTTAGAGACCTTGGGATGTGTTATCCACATTTTTGGTTATCAAGATGATGACATGATAATGACATGGTGATAGAAGATCTAGCTCTTCTTTAAGATCATTTTCATGAAGAAAGTTACACTTGTCAGTTTCTCAAAATCACTCTTTTGAAGACAGTACGCAGGCTGCATATATATTGCCTTGCGGAAATG
>JASDQU010502233.1:75313-96717 GCA_032191745.1 Picea mariana | reverse complement strand
ACCACACTTATGTCCCTTACTGTACTTGCTGTCACAATTAAAGCATAAACCTTTTTCTTTTCTTTCCTCCAATTGTTGAGGTGTCAACCTTGTAGGTTGAGGTGTTTTAGAAGAAGGAGCGTTGTTCTCTCTATAGATGTTAGGATTGGTCCTTCTAGTAGCCATAGCCATATTTTTACTTTCAACATTTCTTGCCACCTTGAATGCATTCTCCAATGATTTGGGTTCCCAAAGGAGAACCTCATGTTGAAAGTTATCCTTTAAATTTCCTATGAATACATCAATCAAGTGCTCATCTAGAATATTTGTTACCTTTTATATTCAATCTTTGGAAGTTCTCAATGTGCGGTAACTAAACCCTTTTGCTTGAGATTTATCAATTGGTTAAAGAAGGTATTTCTCCTTGTATCCTCATAGTGTGCTATCATTTCTTCCATGAAAATTGTCCAAGTGATGAGTGATTTGCGAGAACAAAGCCATTGATACCATACAAATTGATTGGGTTCTAAATATAAAGAAGTGATTTGTACCTTTTGTGTATGTGGCACATTATGTAAATCAAAGAATTCCTCCATCTGAAGTATCCATGTGATTGGGTCCTTGCCATCAAACTTCCTCATATCGATCTTAGGAACGTGGTTGGTATTCAACCCAAAGTTGGAGTTTCTCCATTCTTGATTCACCTTCCTTGTGTCCTCATCATGAATTTTATGGGATGCATTTTCACTTTCAGGTGTCTTCTATGTTAAGAAATTTTTCAATACTTCCATGATCTCCTCTTTTAAACCATCCATCTTTGCCTCCAACTTAGTTTCCATATCTTATAGTTCATCTTTTGTTACTATCTTCTTTTGTAAATCATTTATGTCCCTACGCATTTCTTCACCTTCATCAAGATTCCAAGTAGGAGTGTCTGGAGTCTTATTTGGTGTAGAAGTTCCCTTTTTGGGTGGCATGCTGACCAAGTATCACTTTTGAACCTTGATTGTGAGGTGGTTCTGTTAGACAATCTTTCTTCTGTTGTATCTCCCAAGTTTCGGCCCTTCTGGGTCTGAAAAATTCTTTTATATACTTCTCTGATATTTCTTCTCTACAATGCCATAGGTCTAATCAAAATTGGATGTGCCAAGTGGAATTTATGGTAAATTCCCCACAACTTGTTGATTTTTGGCCTTTCCAAGAGATCTCACTTGTATAGCGTGCCCCGCACAAAATAATTTATATAAAATTATGAAACTCGTACCATAAATACTATAGACTGTCCGCTATCCAATGAAATGGTATCACTCAATTTGGATACTCTAGGAAGAAGTTATGATTGTTTTACCTAGAACACCTTCTTGAGACTAGTCAATAGGACTAGTCAGATACCCTATCTTCCACAGGGTGTATCTAAAAATGTAAGATGACCCAGAAGCTGAAATTTTTACCATGGATACCTTACTAATTTCTGTGAATATTCTCTAGAGTTCAGTGTCTAAAACATTATAGAAAACATTTTATAGCGAAAATTACACAATGACTCAGTTTAGGATGATTCCAGAACGTTATCTTCCACAGGTTGTATCTCCAAAAGTATAAGGCCTCAGAAGCTGAAATTTTAACTAAACGTACCTTGATCTGTCTACTAAATATCCTCCAATTTGTTCCTTCTTAAACGTTGTAGAAAAAAATTTATAGAGAAAACGCCAAGGTGTCTCAGATGTAGGAGCGAAACCCTAAGACCTTGAGCTCCGATACCATATGTTAAGAACCAAATATCAATATAGCATAGAAAAACCTCAGAATAAGTAATCAAAGACTTGAAAAATAGATAATTTCAGATAATAAGCCTCTTCGAGGGGGCAACCTCCTTTTACCCCACATAAATGTTCAAGTACAAGATGATTCCAAATGAAAATGTCTCCTTGGTATATATAGGAGACTAGGAGGTATAATTACAACTAATGGAATAAAGTCGACATAAATAAAATAACATGACTAATGTAATATGCCCTAATTAAGGGGTAATGAGCCAATATTAGGGCTTAACAGTTATATTATGTGTATGTCGTTTATTTCATTTTGTTCATGTGTTATTATTCAAGAGTTGATCGTATGAGTTCGTGACGAAACTGAATAAGTTTCAAATGTTTCTCTTCTGAAAATCATATGCAAGGTGTGCATCTCGAATGCAAGGAGTACATCGATTGAGTCTCAGATTGACTCAGAGGATTTCATATAGAACAAAGGAAACTTAGACCAGGTGCAAGGAGTGCACAACGTCAAGAAGTGACCAAGCATCGAAGAACCAAAACAGAGGAACACCAAGTGGGCGAGAAGAATTTATTTTCAAGAAATCCTTCAATATGAATTATCGAAATCCCAAGAATGCAAGGAGTGCGTGGGAAGTCAGAATCCTTTAAGGATCAATATCAAAAGGGATAACACTTTTCATAAGTGTTGACGAGATTCAAGAGTCGAAATCGTAGGAGGAGAAAAGGTTTGAAACCTTTGAAGACTGATAAATCTTCTAAGTCGGAAGAAATCAAAAGCTCAGGAGGAGGAGCGGTAGTGGTCGTTGGATCATAGAGTAAAGGATCAACAATCATCTAATATGTGTAAGGTGCACGAGCCTTAAGTCTTAGCATGCATAGGAGAGAGAACCTATCAAGGTTTGAGACTTGAGATTTTCAAAGCTCGAAGAGCCGAAAAGCCGAAGTGAAATCTCAAATGTTTGATCCTCTGAAGCGGACTTGAGTCATCGAATCAACCAAGTGAATCTAAGCCGTTAGATATCGTAATATTAGGAGAAGGAAAGATTGAAACTTGATATTCCCGAAGTGCGAAGAGCCAGAGAGCCGAAGAAAATATGGATCGTTAGATCTAGAAGGGTACGTGTCGATAGGTCATGAGATCCAGAGGAAGGCAAAGGCGAAAGGTTGAAACATCTGAAGCTCGAATAGCCAAGGAACCAAGAGTCATCGATCTATAAGGGGACACTTGTAAATAGATCGCAAGATCCGAGTAAAGTGTAGTGGGGTCTCAGTTAAGATCTGAGATTGTCGAAACCTGAAGATTTGAAGTAAATTTGGACTTCCAGATCTAGAGAAGACGTGGTGTGAATTTATGCACTCCAGGTAAAGACCCAAAGTAATCCTCGATCATCAGATCAGTAGGACACGCGTTAGTGTATTATAGCTTTCGAATAAAATGCATTGGGAAGAAGGGTGAATTTTGAGATTTGAGATCTCAGAAGTCTGAAGACCCGGAGGAGATTTCGACCATTGATCGAGAAGAGGGTCGCAGGACCGTTGCTCCAAGTTGAAGGGTCAAACACCCAAAGTGAAGGCAGGACTGTTTATTAGAGGACAGTTGTCCACAGATCATCAACTTCGAAAAATTGACGTACGGAGGAAAGTGAGGTTTGAGATTTCAAAATTCCAAAGTCCGAAATTGTGAAGGAGATCACAGTTGTTGATTTAAGAGGGATAGATCTGGTTCGTAGATTTGAAAGGCAAAAATCTGAACCGTCAGTTCAGACAGTATCGTCAAGATCGGGAGATCGATGGTCCTCTAACATTGCGGGGACAGGAAGTGCATGGACTTTAAAACATTAAGCGCGGGCCGCAATCCATACCGTGGTTTTGCCAAGAGGACATGTGGAGGTTCGAGGAGAATTGTGGGCCGAAAATAAATTTGATCCCAAACCGCTATTGGTCATGCCCGCAATCGCATGGTCACGAGAGGCCACCTCCCAAGGTCATATCAAGAGGGGGCTTATCCGAAAAAGAGCTAACTCTTAGTACTCTGAGATTTTTCAAAAGAGCGAAAGGGAAGGCCGCGAGTGCTATCAGACCTGCACCAAGGCGCCGAAAGGGCCTGTGTTTAGATACAAAAGGGAACCATTAAGGTTCCAGAGAGTCACTTGACTTAATAATCAAAGATCCTAGACTGGGAGGTCACGCATCCCTTTGGGGATAAGGGGGGCTATGCATCAATGTTCAAGGGCGACTCAATTGATGTTGTAGTTTTGACAATAGACCAATGGTGAAAAAAAACCCTCTTTTTTTATTTTTTTTATTTTTTGTCTCCTTCATGGTTTAAAGAGAATAAAATAATGAAGCAAGTATTCTTGGTCTCCTACATGGTTTAATGAGCATGAAATAATGATGCAAGTATGCTCAATATGTCCATTTTTTGTGTCCTTTTATGAGTCTAAAAAAGAGATAAAAGTGTACTTGGTGAGAGAGAACAAGTGGATTAACAACATGCTTCTATGTTCCAAGCGCATGGAACCAACCTAAGCAATGAGGGATGAAAATGGTATTTGAAAGTGATATCCACTCTTAGAATTTGTTTTATCCCTAGGTAGGTGGATGCGAAACAGAGGCCAAATAATGCAAGAGGAAAATGGTCAAGGCTACTGCATAGTGGTAAATGGGATGTGGGAAAATAGAAACACAAGGGCGAGAGGCATGAAGCGAGCATAAAATGCATAAGAAACCATTAAGCAACAAGAAAAATGTTCAAGAACCCCCACGGGATATGGACAAAATATAGATGAAGAGAGGAAAATGAGGCTCAATCTTCAAGTCATGGTGGGGCTAAAGGAGGGATCTTGAACCTATGGGAAAATGAAGCATGGGCACAAAATGAAAATTCAAGTAATAACTAGGGCGCCCATGAAGGTTAGGCACTACCGAACCAGTTATGATGTGCAAAAGGAATGGCTAGTGTCGCAACCAGTCGGGTTCGAACTTAAGGCATAATGATGGCAGTGTGGATGGTTACTAAGGCAAGGCAGAAAATGCAAGGAAAAACATATCTCTATATTCCAGTTTTAAGAACACGTACCTCAATTTCTAGGGAATATGCCATATTCATAAAAAAAAATCCCCATAATCCTATCAACACATGTAAACTATATTTCAAGGGTCAAAACACACAGTGAAATTCCAAAAACAGAAATTTTTTTATGATTTTTTGAATATGATATTTGCAAAATAGAAAGCACTCACATCATACACCTATGTACAAGAAATTATGCATTCTAATGCTTTAATCAAATTAGATCCCATTGTGAGGCTCATACCAAGGATCTTTTTCATAATCATTGAACTCATGAGCCAATGTTGGCATCATATGGCACGCCATGTCGGGGCCATGCCACATAGAAATGAATCTCTGCAGCCAAAGATACTCATCATGAGTGGTTTCAAGATCTATGGAAGCTCCTTGATGGGGTCCATCAAGACATGAAGGAAGTACGAAATGTGAATTTTCGAAGGAAGGGGAAGTGGAGAATTCAATGGCAAGTTCTGAAAAAGATGACCAAGGCTTAAAAGGGTCAAGACTAGGAGGGCTATTGGATTCCCTAGAAAATTACCCTAGACTCGGATCAAGAATCATCATGCTAACTCTCATTGATTCAGAATATGGAAAATATTATGGATGTGTCATCTCATCCTTTATATTTTCTATGGAATCCATGACTTCCAGGATGGCCTCTTCTAAAGGAAACTCATTATCTATGAAATCATGTGAATGTAGAGAGTCAACAACCTATTCAGGCGGAGCAGTTTGATCACACTCCATATGAGGATGGAGGTGTTGAATAGGATCAACTGATTCTAACGAGATCAGCGGATCGACAATGTCAATTGTGGTGAGTGACATGGAAGCTCCATATGATTCAACATCCTTAGAACGAGGTACCACCCAAGGATCAACAAACCCGAGGGATCCACTGGTATATGAGATCATGTTGATAGGAGTAATAGTTGTAGTGGGAGATGGTGGAGGAAGAGGAAATATTTCCATCAGCAAAGGATCTTTGACATCCCCACACAAACATTCAAATAAGACTATGTGGTATCACCGAAAAAGGGTACATTAGACCCCATATTGGATCCAAGGTCTGGGGTAAATATGAGTTGATCAATTGTAATGATTTTCCCTTGATGAGGGAATCATATCACCCTGAAGACTAACGAGACAACTACAATCATCTCATAGAACCAAGTATGCCCGAGTAACAAATGTACTCAAGAGGTGCGTCGAAAACCTCTACATCGATAGAGACATTCTTACCACCTAACTTTATGGGTAAGGGGTTGATTATTCAATGGGGTTAGAACATGTGTCTGTTGAATTCCTTCAATAGTTTTTCAGATGTGTTGATCTTAGGAGAGCCAAGGGCCTTCCAACAAGAAATAGACATGATGCAAGTCGATGCTCCTTCATCCACCATTGTCTGGTAGATTTTTTTCCCCAATGATCGCACTATGATTTGAAAGAAGACTTGGTGGGAGTGTCAGGAAATGCAGAACACTTCCACACTAATCCTAGTAGAAGAGAAGAATAATTTAATCAAGAAATAAAACGACAAAAGAAATCACACAGTACACCAAGATTTTACCCTGGAAATCCTTAACCGGGAAAACCAACATTCCTTTGAGTGTTATGCACTCTTTTTGTCTTATTCATTCAAAATATAAGGTTACATGTCTAACCTTGATCCACACCTAATACACAATCAACATCATACCCTATTGCACGGGAAAGAAAAACCCTCTATCCAATTCGTCTTACATATGCATGACCAGCAACCTACACTTACACATGCATTAACCTACAAAAGTGAATTCTATGATCACCTACAACATCAGCCTTTACAGACTTACAACATGCCTCTTTATAGGATTTACAACAAGTAAAAACCTAAATATTGGCACCCAAAAATAGTTGCAGATCCATGCATATCATTGGCTACAAATCCCACAAATCCTGGGATTATGTTACAGTCAAACCCAAGTCGGGTTTACTAGTCGACTACCAGTCGGCCTTCATTTAATATCTAATCCGTTGTCTCAAGTCCACACTTCGACCTCTTGTCGGTTGACTTTTCATTGATATATTCAAATTTGACTTTACCTGATCGACTTCCTATACCTTCAACTTGTTGTCGATCTACCTCGACTTCGACCATCAGTCGATTCACCTTGACTAGAATTTCACTACAAATAATATAGCAACCCAACATTCTCCCACTTATTGTCTTCTTTGTTGAAATAGGAGAATCTTGAAATTTCAATCACAGACCCAGGGAAGAAATGCCCATTTCTTCTCTGAACCAAGAGACCTTCACAGCACTTACAGAATTGGTCAATGAGTCTGTTATGTTTTCCAACATTTCTACTTTCTCCAGTAGAACCTTGTTACTTTCAACCATATCTCTTATGAAATGGTATTGTACATTAACGTGCTTAATCTTTGAATGATAAGTAGGGTTATTTTCCAAAAATATTGTGCTTTGACTATCGCAAATTACCTTCATAGCTCTCTGCTCAAACCTGATTCTTGAACACAACCTTTGAATCCATATCGCTTCTTTTCTTCCATGAGTGGCCACCATGTAATCATCTTTTGTTGTCGACAAGGCTACAACCACCTGTCGCTTACTCATCCAACTTATAGCTCCACTAAACATCTTGAAGACATATTCGTTGGTCAACCTCCATCGATCCATATCTCAAGCCCAGTCGGTGTCGACAAAGCCATGTACATCTAATTTACCACTGTCATCTCCAATTTTTCTTTGGTATCATATAGAATATTCCTTTGTGCCACACAAATACCTGAATACTCTCTTGACAATTGTCTAGTGCTCCTTTCCAAGTGTCGACATGTACCTGTTCAACACTCCCACTACATGGGAAATGTATGGCTGAGTGCATGCCATCGCATACATTAGAATACCAACATTATTTGCATAGAGAACACATGCCATGTCCTCTATCTCTTCCTATGTCTTTAGAAACTATTCAGCAGTAAACCTTGCTCCCACTGGAATTGGCACCTTCATTGGTTTGTAATCCTGCATATTGAATCGTTTCAGAATTGTTTCAATATACTTCATCTTATTCAACCAGGTCTTTCTAGTAGCTCGATCTCTCTTAATCTCCATTCCCATAATGAAGTTACCTTCACCAAGATCCTTCATTTCGAACTTGGAGGGTAGTTGCTTCTTCACCTCCTTTATTGCATCAAATTTGTTTCCAATCAGTAACATGTCATCGACATACAGAGCTACATATATGAAAATCCCACCATCTTCCTTGGAATATATGCAGTGATCATCTTTTCTTCTCACAAATACCAAACTAAGAATGTAAGTGTCAAACTGTTGGTACCACATCCTTGGTGATTCTTTTAGACCATAAAGGTATCTTTTGAGTTTGCACATCAACTCTTTTTTTCCCTTTACTAAAAATCCTTCAGGTTGTTTCATGTATATTTCTTCTTCCAGTTCCCCATGTAGGAATGTTTTCTTCACATCCATTTGTTCTACCTCCAGATTGAATGTTGTAGTTAGAGACATTATTACTCTACTGGAATTTAATTTTGCAACAGGGGAAAAATCTCACCGAATTCGACTCCCTCAACTTGGGAATATCATTTCGCTATTGTTAGCACTCTGTAAATTTGTTCGACTAATAAAAAAAATGACAAAGGTAACCTACAAACCAACTTTAGAGATGGGTACTAACCTGGTCAGCTCGGAGAGGGATCTGTCGTGTCACTTGGTGTTTCTTTGAAAATCAATGGCTAGGTTTTGTTGTTTTGGGGATTTTTTATAAATTTGTTGGCAAGGAAGGGGAGGGACGCCTAGGAATATGGAGTCAAACTTCTGAAAATGAATGGAAACATTGGTTGGCCAATAGAACTCTCCAGAGGATAAAGGCTAAATGAGGCAATGAATCTAAGTTGTAAATTGTAATTTTTAGAGTGTAAGAAGAAAGGAGAAAACAAGTAACTGCATCAAAGAATTAATTAAATGAATTCTGAATTAGTTAGGAAGAACTTAACACAGTTTAAATTGCTTAAGCCAAGAGCATCACAAGATGAATTATGGGCCTTTAAACTATCCAATTTAAACAAAAGAAAGTGTAAATGGAATCAGAAACACAGGAAATACATACAAATAGAGAAGAAAAAACTCATATCACCACCATTAGAATCTTTTCATGGGGACTTCAAAGACTTCTGCATATGTATTATATTCAGCTTCAGAAAATTACATTCAGGTTCAAACAGCTAGATCATGCTCTTGCACTTCTTCCAACATTAATACATTTGGAACCTCTAATACTTATACAATTCGAGTTCCTTTGCTGTGCAACCCATTACAATAGCTAAAATGAAACGTTTCATCTTCTAAAACTGATTACAATAATTACAAATGACAATTTCGGTATGAGAACCGATTACAATGATTAACAAGGAAAACGTTTTATGATCCAGCTACCAATTCCTCTGACGTTTCGGCTCCTTCCTTTGCACTTGTTCCATTCTGGTCTTATGTCTGATCTGCCATCCTTAGTGACACCTAGACATCATTTACTAGACCCCGAAAAACTTCACTTTGTTTTTACCCAGTCGTAATATCTCCTTCCATTGCAAGTCAGAAGGGATATCATAATCCATCATTTCTTTTATTAGGATCTCCAGGTCAATACAGGAGGCATATGTCATGACTGGTAGTCCAATATTCATTGTTTTGAACTGATTCAAAATATCAAAATCTATAATCAAATGTTCAACCAGGGTTGCTCCTTTCAGGTTTTCCTCTAGGTTTTCAAATTTGGATTGATCCATTATGCACTAAGTGAGGCGAGAGTTGTATTCTTCCTGATCATATAATTTTACTTTTCCATCCCAAAATTGTGGGAGGCCTTTAATAAACAATTCTTCAGACAGATCCTTGAATTCTTGCACACTTTGTTCCATCTATGTTTCCTTGACTTGAACTGATTTCAGCAAGTTATGTTTAGCAATAACCCTCCTAGCCCAGATGATCAATGTAGTTCTATCTTTAACTCCAATAGTCTGAAGTTCTGCAGTAGGGATGGAATTTAGCAGGTTTGTGGAATTTTGGGCCCACTCTGATGGTTTCTTGGCTAAAGTATCATTCACAACCATGCACCTACTTCTGGATGTGATGGCCATGTTTTCTTTATCATTGATGAAGTTTAAATACACTCTAAACTTGGAAGCTTCAACAGCTATACAATCCTAGATGATGTGCTTGGATCCTTGCAACAGTCGTTTGCCTCTTGGTCTTATTTTCAGCTTGTTTATCCTTTCTTGCAAGGCTTCATTCTCCCTTTGAAATTGAGCCATTCTTTCATCCTTTTTTTTCATTTCCTGCTTCAATTTATCTATGTCCCCTTTTAACCCCTTGATTTCATCTACCTTCAGGCTAACTTGTGACATAGCCTCGACAAGTCCTTCAGTGCTTGGTCCAACTTATGCAGCAAAAGGTATAGCTATAGCCTTGTTCAGCAATTATGTATGTCCTTGTGACCAATTCGCCTTTTCTTGCTCCAACTGCAACACCTTAGCTTTGTATTCCAATGCCTCTTGTAGAAATGCTTCTTTTTCATGTTCTAGAGCAACTAATTTTGTTGTTTTTTTATTCTTTGTGGCAGAAATTTTCAGTTTCTTCTTCAATCTTTGAATCAACTTGTCCTTCTCATCCAATGAGGATTTCACCCCTTCGGGGCCTTCAGATTCCAGCCTCTTGACCTGAGTCTGCCAAGCTCTTCTAGATGCTTTTTCTTGCCTCAATTTCCCTTCCAATTTTATTGCATAAGATGAAAACTTGGAAATATTCAATATTAGACTCAAATAATCGTAATACAGTATATCACTGGTATTCTTGTGGAATTTGACTTTGTCTAGAGCACTGATGTTGTCATACTTTATCTTGATCTCAGATAATTTGTCTTCATCTAAAACTGCTATGTTAAAGGTCCTCTTATCAACATCCCTTAATGTGAACAAGGAGGACTTGTGCTGAGAAATATTTTCCACTTCAGGGACTAACTCCCTCATTTCCCCCATAGCCATGTTTCCTTTCTCAACATATTGTTTTTCCAGATATTCTTTGGATTGATAAGCTGCCCAAATGTCTTATCAAAGATGTGTTTTTTGTTGCTAAAAATTCTTGAGCTGCCTTCACTTTGGAGCTTGCTTCGCTTTTCAACCTCTATAATGCTAGTGTCACTCTCCACCATATCCAGATTTACTTGTTCTTTAGGTTCTTCCTCCTCCAAATTCACTATCTATGGATACTATGTAATCTTCATCTTCTTAGGGGCAGTCTATTGATCACTGGTGCCCATGGTTTATGAACTTCTTCTCTTGTTGTAAACACTCAGTTTGGGGACTTTGAATATCATCTTTTGAGTAGCTTGTTGTGTTTGACTCTATTGCAAGGTTGCCTCCAATTCTTGTGTTTGACCTGGTTGCAAGATTGCTTCCATATCAGCACGGACTTCTAGATTTGTCAACTTATTAAAACCTATTCATGCTCATAAGGGGCATGTTTGTTCATCAGTCTTCTCTTAGATATGATATGATGTGGATCATATCTTCTTCCCTGTAGCTCTGCAAAACCAAAATCTTTGAGCTTTGCTTGGATCTGAGATAAGTGTGATCTAGTTTTGACAATGAAGGGTCCAATGATAAAATGGAAGTTGAGGTTGGAGGCTTTGTGCAATTTCAAGAAATGCTATGTCTCTGATATGATTCTTTGTCTAATGAATTCAAGGGAAAAGACTCTGGGGGTCATAAAAATAGGCAATAGGTAAGGGGATTCATGACAACCATAAACCTTGACCACTTTTGAATGCATGAACAGTACCCAATCCCCCACTCTGTTTTCTGGATTTGGTTGTAAATAGCTCCTCATGTCATCCAGGACTCTTAGTAGGCTGGTGTTGAAAATAAAATTGTAAACCCTGGACATGATTTTGTTGATGAAGATGAGCAATGTGATCCTCTTACATTTAGTTGATATGAATTTTTCTTCAGGAAATTATCTCTTACTTGTTTCTAGGAAAATCTTCAGCAAGTATGTGTAATATCTGAAATGTCTTAGAGAGTGAAAATTCACTAGTTGTTTATGGATATTATCAACTATGAATTGATCAAAACTGACACGGACTGACACACTAGAATCTGACTAAAAAAATTCCAACAGGAAACCCAGAATGATCTCGACCACATGTTTGTCATTATCTAGACCTAAAATCTGACTCAGCAAGGAACAAACCCATTGGACCTCAATAACCATTATACTCACATTCATTGGCAAAGATAGACTTTTTGAAAGATGCTCTGGCTTGACAAGTGTTTGTAAAAATAGATCTCTGACTTCTGATGGACACTCCCTGTAGACCCTAATTAGATTTGCTTCTTCAAAAGGTTCAGACACTACAGAGAAAGACTCTTGTATGTTGAGGGCCCCTCGAATTGATATACTTTCTACCCTACACAGGACCTCGGACCCCTGTTTATTTAAGATGGATTTCTCTTCATGTGAATACTTCTATGTGCATCAACCTATGAATTCAGGAAAAGGGAACGCAGCCTCGACAGCCTAAGGGACTATAGTGGCTTGGACTACTTGAAGGAGTGGTATTTTTTTCCTTCATTATCAAACAGATTACTTCTGGACACAAAGATGGGTCAAATGGTGATTTAAGTGTCAAACACGTATGAACCTCGGTCAATTAGGGATTCTTCATTTGACACATGGTCTTTCCATGTCACTGACGTTATGATAGGGTCCATGGCGGCGATGAAAAATACCTGGAAATGCGCAAAAATGGAATGAAGTTGGCGTATTGTTGAGCTTCAGTTGAATGGGGGTGGTCGCGCCAACTTTCAAACATTTTAGTATTTTGAAAAAAAAAAAAAAAAACGACAAATTCCATTTATATACTTTCCCGATTTCAGGGGTGTGAGGAAGTGGTTTGGGGCAACTCGCTTCTCACCCTGAAATGCACCCAATGGCGCCACGTGGTCCCGAACAAAAACCATGGTTTATTTTTCGGCCCACTTTCAGGAATTATCCTCTGTGCAACTTCTCCCCCTGAAACGCCCTACGACCATCTCTCTGGAGTGCTCACGATATGTGACATATCGGGTCCCATCAACTATGCTCTCCCGCCAGGTTTAGACTCCTCCTACTAGATTTATCCCCCTCCCTAATTTGTCGGTCTTCCAAACCGATTTAGCACCTCGCTAAGTCCTAAAATATTTCTTTCACATCAAAATTTTAATGGTGATAACATGAGCTCCAACTAGGGATGCTATCCTCCCAGCGAGGTAACCAAGAATGGAAGACCACATGCCTACCCATTGGGTTTTTTTTTACTCCTGCAACTGAATTTACCAACATCATTCACAAAACTCAAAATTTACTCAGCAAAACTTATGGCCTTCACTTCGGGCTTCAATTTATGCTGATTTGATTTCAATGGCTTCAACTGAAAAACAAAAATTGTTATATACAATGAATGGAAATGGTGATAGTTCCTTTAAATGATATAATGTTTGATAAACCTGCCATTCATAAGTCCTCCTCCAATGATATCTCCATTACTTTGATGTAGCAGATAGGAATTATTTCCATGGTATGCCATAATTTTGAAAGGTCCCAGCCATAGATGGTCAAATTTCCCATGCTTTCCTCTGTCTTCATTTCTAGCATCCCATCTCAACACTAAATCCTCCACTTTGAAATCATATCCCTTAGTATGCCTGTCAAAATCCGTTTAATCATGTCTTGGTGCCACTGTGATTTGTTGAAGGCTTTCTCTCTTGTTTGTTGGACATTGATCAGTTCATTTGTTCTCCTTCGAGTGGCATATGTTTCAGCATCTTTCTCATGTGGCAATCTCATCACTGGAAATCCTAATGCAGTAGGAAAAAATTCATCTGTTCCATACACAATATGGAAGGGTGAAGTGGCAATAGACCTTTTGGTAGTGATCTTGTCATCCCATAGTCCATGGATGAGCTTTTTATGCCAAGCCTTTTTGTTATCTTGCAACAAATTCTTGATAATTATGGTTAAGCTCTTATTGGATGACTCAGCCAATCCATTACCTTGAGGGTAATAAGATGTGGAATAGCCAAGAATGTTGGCACAGAGGCATACCCAGGGTTCAACACTTCAACAGCACACCAACAAAACCCTAACTACTGGCCCTTTCGGCAACACCTGCGAAATAGGAGAAGTCTCACCCGAGGTAGAGGAAGGGGAGGTTACCATACTCTGTAACCGAGCTGGGAAATAGATCTGTTATTAAAACACTTCACAGAGTAATCTACTAACACTTAGAAGATGATATGCATTAGTTCATTAGCTTCATTAACATCGTAGAACAAACCCTAAGATAGATTAGTGCAATAAAAATAAATATTAAGCATTCCTACCACTTAGCACATAGCATTGAGTTATATCTAACATTCATTCATCCTTAATAAAAATAAATCACTAAGCATCAACAGATATATCTAACATACATAATAAGCAAAGCACTGAGTAGATTCACAACATAAACCAACAAAGCACAAAGCAAACTAAAGACACAAGATATACATGGTTCACCCCAGTGTGAGGCTACATCCACCAACTGCTTTTCCTTCTTTATTATTCTTCTAAATATTACATTCATCCGCTCCTGTGCACTAATCCATAGATCCGAGCTTCGCATAGGACAAGATATCTACGCACTGAGCACCGGATCCTCCTTCCCAAAACTAGGTCAGGGCACAGAGCCTTGCATACACATTATGTTGCACAAAGAAACTCAGAACTACTTGCACTTAGCCTCGCAATCTATTGACTCCTTTCTACACTACATTCTTACTTATTTATACTTTTACAATAAGGCCTAATCATGGGTGAACCCATGGGATGACATCCCTTAACCCATTACAAAAACCCTAAGAACCCCTTATTGGGTCCACAAATCCCGCAAAACAAGTGAGATCCGCGATCTCAGCTCCGCCTGGGCGCTCCATCTTCGGCCATTGCGTCGAAGTCCAAAAGATGGTCAAACCTGACCAAATTTTCCTCAAGACTTGGTCGAGGACCAACAAGCCCCCAACACTCACCTGTGACTCGTCCCAAGTCACTCAATTCTGGGCAATGCTACTTCGGAGGCCTCGAGCTTCATTCGATCTACCTCAACTTACGGCTTCACCTGATCCTCCTGATCAGTGAGATCTTGGATCATTTTCTCTGTAACAGGCCCTTACATGCATCATTCTATTGTCGCAACCACTTGGTCCAATTGTGAGCCCTATCCCTCAATCTCTTCAAACCTCGTGTAGGCTTCGTCCTGCACCGGTTGCATTTTCTACGTGTCTTCCATTACTCTACCCTGGATGGCATTAATCTGTTGTTGTACCATGCACTGCTCCTGGGACCTCTTCATTCTTTCAACTGTGGTGAGAAGATTCATCTGTGCCTATACTAACAATGCATGCTATTGCACCTCCTATAACTGTGCTTCCAGTTTCCTTAGCTCTGGATCTTCTGCAATGAGTTCATAAGTCTGCGTGCTTCTATCACTTAGTTTTTTGCATTCTGATGCGAGGGATTTGATCCTTACTATTGTGTTCTTAGCGGATTCCTCCCTCTAGTCACACACCTCCTACAGGGTGCTCGGTACTGCTTGGACCTCCAACTCTATTATCCTCACTTGAAGCTGCTGGATGGTCTCAGTGAGCTTCGCCACTTGAGGCTCGACTCTTGTTCCTCCTATGCCAAACCCATCATGGAGTGACATAATTTACTCACAACTTCCTTAACCATGGCCCTTTCTGCGAGCAACTGCTCCTTTTCTCTCTGTAGTTGGACTTTTTCCTCAGCCTGAAACTCCTCTTTTTCATTTTCATAGGTGGTTACATAGTACCGCACTATGCCTAATTATTCTAGGGCTTCATCCTTTTGTTGTTTCAAGGCTTCTGTAGCCTTCTCCTTTTCTTCCTGGATTTTCTGAAGTCAGGCCTCTATCGCATCTACAAGTCTTCTCCATTGGGCTCATTCATCCCCCAATTTTTTATTCTATGACAAGAAGGGCGCAGCAGGTACTGTGTGGATCAATTGAATAGCTTGATGTATTTTCTTTAGTTTTTTCTCGACCCTTCCATACACCTCCTCCTGCTTCGCTCCATATCTCTGCAAGATATCTTTAGAAGCATTCTCCATCACTCTATGGACCAAGTTGATGTCGTCCTTCATGAGTGTGGCCTCTAACTAGAGCTTGCTAGCGCGTGTCTTCTTTCTTGTTGAGGGTTTCTTCAATGAACCCTTCCTCTTCTACGTTGTTACTGTTTCAGTAGGGTGATCTTTCGGTGGTGTAGCTTCACCTTCTCATTGTTTTTCTTCTTCATCCCCTTGTCCTTGTCCATTTTCTTCGTCTTCACCTCCTCCTTGTCCATTTGCTTTGTCTTTGCCTCCTCCTCCGAGCGAGTCAGATCTGTTATCGTTGAAAGCATTGTCCTCCTCATCAGTCTTTATATTCTGGACTTCTTCCTGCTTTTTCTTCTTCTTCTTTGTCCCACTGGACTGTCTGGCATGCTCGACCCAGGTGACTAAGGGGATTCCTATGATGTTAGTGTCGAAGAGTTCTGCATAAGAAATAGGTACAAGGAACTCCTCTGGCCACTCCTTTATGATCTGCTCCATGTCATCATCTAGCAGCTTGTAATATGACTGTAACTCTTCCTTGCTCTCATCTTTGCGATCAATGATATAGATAAAGTGTCAATCTATGTGTAACTTGGCTATCAATATATACAGGTGCAAGGTGCGCGGTGTCATGCATGGAAATGACTGAATGGAAACCTTCAGTTGTTGATAGTACGCATGGAACACAGCGTTGGACTACCATTGCTTTGACATCTCATTGGTGTACCACAAGGTAGATGTAATAAATAACCAGATATGCAAATGTATAGTAATATATAAAATATAAATAATTGATAAAATATGAGATGATTACAATTGAGAATGAGGGATTGTTTATATACCCACGCAGGGGTGCCCTTTAACCAATAGACATGTCTTTTAAGAACATGTCCTTTCATTATTAATAATTACTATTTACTAATTAATTACTATGTTATGAATATCTATTTATATGTATTTTTTATGTTCATAACATTGCCTTCCTCTTAAAATTTCTTTTTCCTCAAAGCATTGGTAACGACGGGTGTAATTGACGAAAATGTTATGATTCCAATGTTGCATCTTCTTCTGGTAGGTTTTTCCATTTGATAATATATTCTTTGATTATGTGAGATCGTAACTTCTTTTCTCTAGAGGCAATAATGGCTTCTGGTTCTAAAATAATTCTGCCTTCTTCGTCCAATAGGGGAAGTAAATTTTGCACCTTTTGGTGTTGTCCAACAACTTTTTTTAGACATGATACATGAAAAACGTTGTGGATACAACTTTTATCTAGTAAGTCCAATCCATAAGCAATGTGGCTGGTTTTTCTTTTAATTTGATATGGTCTGTAATATTTTAGGGATAATTTATTCTTTCCTTGTTGTTTAAGTGATAATTGTTTGTAGGGTTGAAGTCTCACAAATACCCATTCTCCAACTTCGAATTCTCTTTATGTTCGGTGTTGATCAACTTGTTTCTTCATTCTATTTCTTGTTATAACCAAGTTTTCCTTGAGAATTTGCACAACTTTTTTACTTTCGTCCAAAAGCTCTTTTACTGATGTGAATTTTGTTTGATTTGTGGCTAACTCTTTCCATGATGGTGGTGGATATCCATAAAGAGCTTGAAATGGTGTCATTTTAGCTAATGTGTGATATGTGGAGTTATACCACCATTCAGCGAGGTGCAACCATTGAAGCCATTTATTTTGCTTATCAGTGACAAAGCAACGAAGGTAAGTTTCTAAGCACTTGTTGACAATTTTTGTTTGTCCATTTGTTTGTGGATGATAAGCTAAGCTCATATTAAGAGACGTCCTGATTTGTTTGCAAAACTCTCTCCAAGATTCCCTTTAAATTCAATGTCTCTATCACTAATGATGACTTTGGGAAAACCATGTAATTTATAAATGTTTTTACTTTGGGATGACTTCATTTGTTTGTTTTGCGGAATCTGTTTTTCTTACTCCCATAAAATGTGCATACTTGGTTAGTCTATCTACTATCACTAAGATTTTATCTTTTCCTTCTGATACTGGTAATCCTTCAATAAAATCCATTGAGATTTCTTCCCATTTTTGGTTAGGAACATGTAACGGATGGAGTACTCCTGGTGTTGATATATTTTCAGTTTTGTTTCTTTGGCAAAGATCACATTCTGCTACATACTTTTGAATGTTTGTGCTCATCCCTTTCCAGAAGAATGATTGACGAGCATTATAATATGTTTTGAAAAATCCAACATGGCCTGTAGCTGGATAGTCATGAGCTTCTTGGAGTACCTTGATTTTAAATTTTGAGTTATTGTTCAAATAAATTCTTCCTTTATACCATAAGATGTCATTCTTCCATTCGAACTTGGGGTATTGGGTTAAATCATTGATTATGGAGCATGTCTCTGTGCTTTTGGCATATTCACTTCGGATTTCATTCATCCATTCCGGAACTGCGATTGATACTGCAAAAACTTGTGCTTCTTCATCTTTTCGTGAAAGAGCATCAGCCACTATGTTATCTTTTCCTCTCTTATGTAATATCTCCATATCAAATGTGGAAATTTTTTCTATCCACTTTGTTGTTCAGTAGTTAATGTTTTTTGTTGTAACAAATATTGTAGGCTATTATGATCTGTACATACCAAGAACTTGCTTCCTAAGAGGTATTGTCGCCATTTGGTTAATGCATGCATGATTGCAAGCATTTATTTATTATATGTGGATTGTAAACATTCTTTTTTGTTTAGTTTCCTACTTTCAAATGTTATTGGGTGTTCATCTAGCATCATGACTGCTCCGATCCCAAAACCTGAAGAAACACATTCAATTATGAAGGGTTTGGAGAAATCAAAGGTAGCTAACACGGGAGTTGTGGACATAATTTCTTTTAAATTTCTAAAACATTTTTCAGATTCTTCATTCCAATGGAAGGAGTTCTTCTTTAGGAGATTTGTTAGGGGGGCAGTTAGGTGAGCATAGTTTTTGACGAATTGTCGGTAGTATCCTGCCAAGCCTAAAAATCCTCTTAATTTAGATATACTTTTTGGTCAGGGCCATTCTGTAATTTCTTTGATTTTGTTTGGGTCTACCTTAACTCTGTTTTTGGAAATAATGTGACTGCGATATTCTACTTCCTCCTTGCCGAAAGTGCATTTTGACATTTTTTTGTAGAATTGATTTTTTTCTAGAATAGATAATACTTGTCCTAAATGATTTATGTGTTCCTTCCGTGTTTTGTTGTACACTAAAATGTCATCAAAGAAGACTAAAACATATTTTCTTAGGTGTGGGTGAAATAGTTCATTCATAGTTGCTTGGAAGGTGGTCAGGGCATTTGTTAGCCCAAAAGGCATTACCTTGAATTCGTAGTGTCCTTCATGGGTTTGGAAGGCGGTCTTTGGTACATCTTCTAATCTTACCCTAATCTGGTAATATTCTGATCTCAAATCAAGTTTTGAAAAAAAAATTGGCTCCATGAAGTTCATCCAACATTTCTTCGATGAAAGGAATGGGAAATTTATTTTTAATTGTTATCTTACTAAGCCCACGATAATCTATGCATAACCTGGAAGAAACATATTTATTTCATACTAGTACAACTGGGGCTGAATATGGGCTTCTACTTTTTGTGATAATCCCACATTTTAACAAGTCTTGAACTAATCTTTCTATTTATGTTTTATGATGATGGGGGTATCTGTATGGTCTAATCTTGACTGGGCTTGAACCTGGTTTAATTTCAATTAAGTGTTCAATTCTTCTTTGTGGAGATAAGTCCATGGGGAGGTCTTGAAACACCTTCTTGTGTGTTTGAATTAGGTCTTGGATTTCTGAATTTTTGGAGTCTTGTTCTGGTTCTTGTATTCCCATGTGGTGGAATTGGATAAAATAGGTAGTTTCTCCTTTCTGAATCATTTTTTCCATCAGTTGAGATGATACAACTTGTATTTGGGGGGGTTTAAAATCATATAATTTATAATTCTGCCCCTGCCATTTGAATTTGATAAAATGCTCTTGGTGATTGACTGAGTAGGTGCCTAAGGTTTGCAACCATTGGACTCCTAAAACTATGTCTACTCCTCCCAGGGGTATGGTGTAAAATTCGGATTCCAAATTGAAATATTGAATTTGGAGTTTCACCTTATGGAATTTTCCTACATTTTCAATTTTCTTACCATCTGTGACCATCACTTTCATATCTAGTACTAGATATACAAACAATTTAAGGTTCCTTGCAACATTGATGTCGAGAAAATTGTGGGTACTTCTTGTGTCAATTAATACTGTGACATTATCTTTTTTTATGTGTCCTTTTAATTTTAATGTTTGTGGTTGGCTAATGCCTGTGACGGCTGCTAATGATATTCTTGGTGTGTCATTATCTAAGATATCTGACATGTCATTTTGATTGTTTCCCATTTCTTCTGTAACTGATTCGTCTGTGTCTGATTCCTCGATGTTTTCTACTTGGCAAGTGTATAATTTTTTTGACTTATCTTATGTGCGACATCTGTGTCTTGGGTCCCATTTTTCACCACAGTATTTACATTTACCTTCTCTTATTCTTTGGTAATCCTGACTTCTTCTATCTTCTCGTAAGTTGGGTGGTATATATTTGTCATTTTTTGTGTTTGTGTTCTGGTTTATGTTTCTTCTTGAATAAAACTTGTTGAGTCTTGATTGGCCTTCTAGCTTTTCTTCTGCTGCTTTTGCCTTACGTCCTACTATTTCAACATTAGTGACCTGATGTAATTTTAACTCGTCTTGGATATGCGGCTTGAGACCACCTATGTAAGATTAGAGTAATTGATCATCAGATAATCCAAATACTAGGGTGGCCAGGGATTCCCATTGATGTGTAAATTCATCTATGTTGCCTTTTTGTTGTAGCCTGGTGAGTTTGGAAAAGAATTCTTGCTCTGAGATGCCCTGGAATCTTAAAAAAAAATCATTTTTAAAGGAGTTCCAAGTGTATGATTGGATTCTTCCTTTCCACCATATGTACCAATTGTATGTTGTGCCTTCGAGGAACATGGATGCATATTTTACTTTTTCTTCATCAGTTGTAATATTATATATTTGGAAATATTCTTTAGTTTTGTTAAACCAAGCCACGCATTGGTTATCGTTGCCATTGTGTTTTGATAGTTCAATTTTGGCTTTGGGAGGATAAATCATTAGATGTTGATATTGTGATGTGGTTTGATGATTTGAATTGTAGGGAGGCGGTGGCAGTGGAGAAGGTGATGTGTTAGAAGTGCTTGAATCATTTAATTGTGATTGGGGAACTTGTTGATGGCCTTGATATTTTATTAACTTTAAGAGCTCATCATGCTTTGTTTGATGTTGTTGTGTTATTAGACCTAGACTTTGTTGTAATTCTTCTGTTAT
>JASDQU010502233.1:55347-74652 GCA_032191745.1 Picea mariana | reverse complement strand
TATTTATGGATGTGGTCGACAGGGGTGACAGGAACGGGCTGCAAAAAAATTAAGGGACGGGAGTAGGGTTACGGGGGAGGGGTTATGAAAAGGGTAGAAGTTACAGGGGAGGGAATTTACGAGAAGGCTACCGAGGTGGGTTACGGGGGGGCAGAGGTTACGGGCAGGGGTTACAGGAAGGGGGTTACGAGAATGGGATACGAGAAGGGGGTTACAGGAACAGGTTACGAGGAGGGAAAGGGAATGGGAGAAGGGGAGGGAACTGGTTACAGGGAAATTGGAAGGGGATGAAAGGGAACAGGGTACGAGGGTTACTGGGAGGGAAATAAGGATGGAAGGTAAGGAAAAATAGGGATACGGAATGGCTGCGGCTAGGAAGGGGAGGGGGAAGGGAATGGCTGCAACTAGGAAGGGGTCAGGGTTGGGGAAAAAGAAGGGAACCGGAATGGGAAAGGGTTGGGGAAAAAAACTACGGGAGCTGGGAAGTGGGATGAACAGGGGTGTGAGTGAGATGGTGGAAGGAGTTGGGCATGAGTGGGTGTACTTAGGGGTGAAGGGAAGGAAAATATGGGGAGGATTTTATAATATGGGTTGTGGGGGTTGGGGAGGACCGATCTTCTCTGATACCAATGTAATAAATAACCAGGTATGCAAATGTATAGTAATATATAAAATATAAATAAATGATAAAATATGAGATGATTACAATTGAGAATGAGGGCTTGTTTATATACCCATGCAGGGGTGCCCTTTAACCAATAGACATGTCTTTTAAGAACATGTCCTTTCATTATTAATAATTACTATTTACTAATTAATTACTATGTTATGAATATCTATTTATATGTATTTTTTATGTTCATAATAGTAGAAAACCTAGTGGCCAATGGCTTCGATGGTTCTATCTATGGAAAGGTGGCTCCTTCAGGCATTTTCCAAGCGACAAATGTGATCAAAATAATCAATCATCTGAAGTGGAACTCGTATCCCTGATCCTGAACTTCACGGCAGTCTTTCTCGAGTTCATTGACGATGTAGCTTGCCCAATTCATCTACATGCCCTCCACACATTTTCCTGCGAGGTCCACCGCGAACATGATGACCTGTGTGGAGCGGTTCTTTATTACAAGCTTGTCAGCTATGAGTTGGAAATCGAGTCGCATTGTGCCATAGTGTATAGAGGCTACCTTGTAGCCAAGCTTTCCTTTTTCAAATTCTTCGTAATCTTCCTTGATCCGTTGTGTCAGGGAGCAGTCTAAGGCCTTCCCCGGATAAAACTATTGAGGGTCAGGTCCATGCATGCTTAATCCTATAATCTGGTGGATCAACATCGGATCCACAGTAATCCATCGGTCGAGCCACAGGTATCCTCCATGGTAGCATGACAAGAGGAGTTTAACGCAAGCATTAACCTTCTTGTGATGGCCAAAATGGGGAATCTTCATCGTGTTTAGTATAGTGGACTACGCTAGCTCCTTAATCCATGGTTGGGAGACCAGGAAAGGCTTCTTCCCAGTATTCTTCATCAAGTATCTATGGGGTGCAAGCATAGCAAATTTATTTCTATCCCCAAGATTGAAATCATTGTTCTTCAGTAGTGGGATATGTCCTAACTGAACTCCAACTACGTGTATTCCCTTTGGAATGTACACGATGATCAGAGTGTACTTATAGTCCTGTGGGATGTTGTCATGGTTAAACGCACCAACCAAAGGTAGGATATAGTCTGGTAAGATCAACGAGATCTGCTTCTCATTATTCATATCGCCGCGATGCTTAATTTGTTGCTCGGTCGTAGGATTAACATGGCCAGAATGACGTCTAGTCGAAGGGGAAGCCTGCAGTCCCCTAGTCAACGATGCCTGGACACCTTTACACATAACTCTATCAGCCATGAACTTCTTAAGAACCTCCTCGACGGACTTCTCTAACTTGGTGGGTTCACCCAACATTCTCACTGTTAAACAGACAGGTCGAGGTAGGCGAACGGACAGGCAGGGTAGAAAAATGGATAGCGATGTCTAGTTTTTGATAACACATCTCGACACACAGTCAACTCTTTGTTAGCTCAGTTAATCACGGGTGGAAAAAATTGGTCCCTTCACAGCAACCAACGGGTTAAATAAGCAGGACACCATAACGGATTCTTCCAATGGGAAGGAGTGCTTCCATCAATGTGAATCTGTCCGTTATGGTGTGGTCTCAACGTCCTAAAAGTGGTCCATCCACCCATAAATGTGTTTCCTAGTTGTTCCATAGCAGCGTTCTAATGGTCGAGGTGCCTCCAACGGTCACATAGCTTCGCCAGGGCGAAGTCCCATTCTGCGCGGTCCTGTTGTTACGGCGAGGTTCAAATCCTGTGAACCTGCCTCCTACAAAGTCTTCCATTTGTTCTTTGTAACTTCTTGTAGCTTTTCCAACTTGGATTTCTTCTTACTAAGATTCCTTTCCTTCTTTCATGTGATCTGAGTCTCTCTAACTGTTTCTCGATTCCTCTTTCCATTCTTCTTCTTATTTTCTCCTAGCATAGTGACTTTGCACTGTCGGTGTGCTCTCAAAGGGTTCGAAGTTAATATCCATTCTCTTACTATTTCTGGGGTGGATATACTTATTTATTGCATGGCTAGGTCCTTCAAACCTTCTTCCAATCTTTCAACCTTGACAGCTAATTCTCTTTCTTTTTGTTCCTTCTACGTTGTTACTTTGTTATGTTGCTTCGACTTATCCTCTCGTTCTTCTATGAGTCGGTCTATTTTTGTAGCTATGAAATCCCTTAGCTCTTACTTTTTCTTTTATGTAGCTTCTTCCTTTTCTTTCCTTATGATCTGATCTTTTTCAATCCAAGTCTTACCTAGTAAGAGTGGGAGAGGGGCATTGTTCTCAACAAACTTAATGACTTCAAATTCTTCTTCAATCGATGTTCCATGAACAATAATAGGTACACTAGTAACTCTTCCACATAAGGTTACCATCTTACCCTTGAACAAGCCTATCCTTCCCAATGAAGGTACCATAGTAGGCTTTCCCAAAATTTCCCAAGTGTCTTTTGTCATAATATTCACTTGTGTTTCCTCATCCAAGACACAGTCTATGAAGAAGTCTTATATTATTGTACTTATGTGTTGTTTTACTTTCAAGATCTCTAGTAAACTGACATCTTTATGGACATCCATCATTTCTTTCAACTGCACTAATGTAGTCTGAACGTCCTTTGATCTGTTCTCTTTATGATTCTCTAACATGCTCTTATTTTCTTGACTTTCCTCATAGTTTTCTTGTCTCATGTTCATTCTTTCAATTTTAGAAATCATCCTTGGATAGTCCTCAACCTCATGACCAACAATCTTACAACAAAGAAAAATAGGACCTGTACCAGGGCATTCCTTAGCAATATGTCTCAGTCTTCTGCAGTTATAACATAGCGTCAATCCTCTCTTTCTCTTGTATGTTCCCCAACCTCTCATGTACTACACACTAGGATCACAGTGTTGGATCTGCAATCTACAAAGATTCTTTCTAGGTTCTTGCATCCACTTATTAGTCCAAAAACTCTTTATATGCATAGGAATAACATATCTTTATTTATTTCCATTAAATTTATTCATATCTTCCAACAGTGCCCTACCCTTCAGACTAGGATAGAATCTATTAAACATACTTAAATTCATGCTTTTGAAACAAAAAAATTCACTTATCTTACTATTATCAAAGCACAGAGCTTTACCTCTTTTAAGATCTTACCTCTTTTCTTCAAATTGGATTTCTTTCTTAGCACAGAGCTTCACAAGTCAAGTAGAGTATTGTGCACTTCAAAAATAGATCTATGCACAGAGCTTCTCTTTTCTTTACTTCAGTTCCCATCAATCACAGTTTCAAGTCCCGGTAATGGAACCATTTGTTGGCACAGGGGAAGACCCATGTTTCAATGCTTCAAAAGCGCACCAACAAAACCCTAACTACCGGCCCTTTTGGCAACACCTGCAAAGTAGGCAAAGTCTCACCCGAGGTAGAGTAAGGGGGGTTTACAGGACACAAGTGTATGTAACCGAGATGGGACACAGATCTGTGATTACAACACTTCGCAGAGTACTCTACTAACACTTAAAAGATGATATGAATTAGTTCATTAGCTTCATTAACATTGCAGAACAAACCCTAATATAGATCAGTGCAGTAACAATAAATATTAAGAATTCCTACCACTTAGCACATAGCATTGAGTTAGATCTAACATTCATTCATCCTTAACACAAATAAAGCACTAAGCATCAACAGATCTATCTAACATGCATAATAAGCAAAGCACTGAGTAGATTCACAACATAAACCAAACAAAGCACAAAGCAAACCAAAGACACAAGATATACGTGGTTCACCCCTGTGTGGGGCTACGTCCGCCAACTGCTTCACCTTCTTTATTATTCTTCTAAATATTACATTCATCTGCTCATGTGAACTAAGCCACAGATTAGATCTTTGCATAGGATAGGAGATCTGGGCACTGAGCACTAGATCCTCCTTCCCAAAACTAGGTCAAGGAACAGAGCCTACTTCACTATCGAGCACAGAGCCTTACATACACATTTTGTTGCACAAAGCAACTCAGAACTACTTTCACTTAGCCTCGCAAGATATTGACTCCTTTCTACACTACATTCTTACTTATTTATACTTTTACAATAAGGCCTAATCATGGGTGAACCCATGGGCTGACATCCCTTAACCCATTACAAAAACCCTAAGAACCCCTTACTGGGTCCAAAAACCCGCAAAACAAGTGAGATCCGTGATCTCAGCTCTGCCTAGGCGCTCCATCTTCGACCATCACGTCGAAGTCAAAAAGGTGGTCGAACCTGACCAAGGTTTTCTCAAAACTTCGTCGAGGGCCAACAAAGAGTTATATTGTAATCACTGCAAAATTTTTCCATCTTCTTGGACTTAAATGTTGTTGCATTATCTGTAATGATCTTGATTGGGCACCCAAACCTAGACAAAATATTGTTCTCCAAAAACTAAATGATAACAACATATGTGGCTTGCCTGGTGGGAACTGCTTCAATCCACTTGGTGAAGTAATCTATGGTTGTTAGTATCCACTTGTACTGAGCTGAAGACTATGGATGAATTTATCCTATGAAATCTAGGCCCCATTTTCTAAAAGGTGCTTCAACGGAGATGGGTTTCAAGGGAAAAATGCTACAATTTTCTCTTCCTATCAAAAATTTTGCATTCATGATAGCTTGAAACTTCTTTGTAGACATCAGGAAAAATGCTAGGCCAATAGAACCCAGCCCTCAATATTTTGTGCACAGTAGTTTTCCAATAGTGGTTCCCTCCACAATCACCTTTATGAAAATCTTTGATGGTCTTTTCTACTTCTCCTTCCAGTAAACAACTCAGAAAGATTCCTTTTGGATCCTTCCAATACAAAGATTGATTTACAATACAGAAATTTGATGCTTTTAGCTTTAAGAACCTGGATTTGGTTTTACTCAATTTAGGAGGAGCCTGCAAATTTCTCAATACATAAACAATATCAGCATACCATGGGGAGTCAAGAAATTTTTGAGATACCTGAGGGACCTTTTCTTCTTATGAGTCTGCTGACAAATCAACAATGAAGTTAATTCCCAAGAGCTCACAATGTGTCTATGCCATAATCTTGGCAAGTCCGTTCCATTTGATCAACTTTGTAGGTTTGATATCAAGGTCATATTCCAACAACACAGCTATCCACTTGCCCCTTTTTCCCTCAGGATCAGGTTGATTTAAAATGGATTTCACAGAACTGTTGGGCACATAAGCAGTGGTATGAGAATGCAAGATGTAAATTCTAAAATCCTTCAGGGATTTGACCAGTGCATATGCATGTTTTTCCATGATATCATACTTTAATGGTGAATCCCTCAATGTCCTGCTATAGTATGCTATAGGATTTTCAAAATTATGTTCATCCCTTTGTAATAAAACACCAGCAATGGTGTGCTCTAAGGCAAAAGAAAACAATATAAATTCTTTTTCAAAATTAGGACTGGCCAGTACTAGAGCCCTGGTCAATGCCACTTTAATGTCTTCAAAGGATTTTTTGGCTTCAGGGGTCCACTTTATATCACTTCCTTTTTTTAGCATGTTAGTGATATGCTTTATGATTTAAGCCAGGTTAGGAATGAATCTTCTTAGAAAGTTTACTTTCCCCGGGAAATATTGCACTTCTTTTTTGCTTCTGGGTGTGCCAATTTTCAAGATCCCCTCAATTATGTTGGGATCTATCTTTATTCCCTCCTTTGAAATAATGTGACCAAGTAACTTTCGTTCTTCCATGCCAAAATTAGACTTCTTGGGGTTCAATGAAATGCCAAACTTTCTACACTTTTGAAAAGCCCTCCTTAGATGTTTAAGATGTTCTTCATCAAAATTTGAATACACAGTGATATCATCTAAGTAAATAACAATAAATTTATCTTTCTCATCGGCAAAAGCTATATCCATAGCCTTTTGAAATGTTTCTCCTGCATTCATGAGCCCAAAAGGCATCTTGGCATACATGAAGGTGCCCCATGGTGTTGTAAATGTTGTCTTTTCCAGATCATCAGGATGTACCATGATTTGATTGTACCCAGAGAAACCATCCAGCATTGACATTTTTTAAGAACCTACCAATTTCTATAGAATGTGATCCATCTTAGGAAGTGGGTAGTTTTCCTTGAGAGACACCATATTCATATTTATGAAGTCTACACATAACCTGATCTCTCCACTCTTCTTTTTGACAGGCACCATATTTTACACCCACTTAGAAAATCTCAGAGACACTATGATCTTGGCTTCAAACATCTTCTTTATCTCTTTCTCAATAAAGGGTAGCAACAAAGGATTGATTATTATTATTTTATGTTTGAAAGGTTTATGATCCTATTTGATTGGAATCACATGTTGAATCGCCTTGGTATCATAAACTTTTAGATCTTCATAACTCCAGGAAAAAACACCAGGGAATTATTTCATTAAATTGATATATTTGTGTTTGACCTCTGGGTTGAGTGTCTTGGACAACTTAATGATCTTAGTATCTTCCTTAGTCCCAATGTTGAAATCTTCAACATCTCCATCATTTACAGTAATTTTAGGACTCCTAGCCACATCATTATTATCAAAGAGTTTCTCCAATGAGACCAGGCCTTTGGGAATTATGTTACTTTTTAGCTTCACTATATCTTTGCCAGTAATCTAATTTTTTAAATAACCATCATTTGTGAACACAGTTGCATCTTCTTCTTCACCACAATATTCTTCATCAATATTTACATTTTCAAATTCATCCTCCATCTTGAGGAAACATTCTGTTTGTTTATCATCCTCGAAAACTTGCTAGTACTTAATATTATTTGGTACGGTTAGCCTGTGCTTGACCTCAATCTCATATTTCTTGTTAGGGAAAATTTGAATTTTGAAGACTGAGGTTGAAGTAGCTAGGGCATCAGCAATCTGATTCTGCCCCCTTGGAATCACTGAAAGATTATACTCTGGAAATTCTCAAGAAGATCAATCACTATATTTCTATAGGCCCTCGTCCTAGGATGATTTTCTTGGTATATACCCTTTATCTAATTGATAATAAACTCAGAATCTCCATGTACACTTATTCTCTTAGCACCCTATTGAGCACTCAACACACCCTAAAAAGCCTATGTCTATTTTACTTTTTGGGTACCACTTGATCTTTGCACTGTCTGATTTGACTTCATTTTGAGAAATGTTTGGCTTTTCTTATTATCTCGACTCTCATTAGCTTTTTAGGTCTGTTTGAACTTGTGAAACCCCATGACTTAAAACAAACCTTAATGCTTGAATAAAGAATCAAAATCCAAAACACTTCACCCAACTCACTCAATTTCGGCATCGGAAGGAGTTCAAAGATGGAAAATAATACTCGGGAAACATCATTCGCCAAGCGTCGATCTTCATCGGTATTGGAAAAAGGAATTTTTGTTTTACAAAAAGTATTACATAAGGATATCGATGATATTCGATCACCATCGGCATCGGTAAAAGACAAGAGGCATAGACGTTAACATAGAAAGAAATATATCATTGATAGTTGATGCCCGACGTGCTTATCAAAACCAGGGAAATCCTAAAAGGATTTCCATAGACATTCTGACCGTGCTAAAAGATAGTCCCGATTGTCGATCCCCAATGCGTTTTTGGCATCAGGAATTTTGCGAAGAAGTTCATCCGAAGAAAAACACGTGATATTTTTATCGTCGATCGCCGACCCTAGATACTTTTCGGCATCGGCAAGCCAAGGTTTGTTTTAGAACGCAAAAATTAAGGAAATTTCTGAATCCGATTAATACACACGGATTAGGCCACCTGTCTTCAATGCCATGTGTCTTTTCCATATTGGGAAAATTGTATGGCCTAGTTTTACCCTAAGTCATTCTTGATTCCCTAGGTCTGAGTCACACCTTTGAGTCATCTTTACCATGATAGAATTTCACAGTGATATTGATCGGTGTCCGAAGATTTTGCAGAAGGACATCAACAAAAACATTCATAGCACATCCTCGACAATAGACAAGTTTGTGTTTTTCATCAAAAGTGTGTATGATTGGATGTGGAGACGAATTATTTATAATTTCATCTCATGAATGGATGTTGTAACGAGTAATGGCTTCTAAATCTGTTGATAAGTTATATGATTCAATGTTTTACAGTTCTTGTCTTTAATGATGAAAATTAAATCGTTGTGTTATTATGTGATTGATGATTAGAGTTAAGAGAATTATTTTTCTTGTCATTGTTTATTGCACATGTGTTTTCTTCGGATAATCGCACCTCAGTAAATAATTGGAACACTAGCAGGTTAATGTATTATTACTAGGCTTGTGGTAGAGAATTGTTATCTTCATGCTAGAGTGGAAGGTTTATCCTAAGCTCAGCCTTCTCCAATATTTAAGCTTTGTCCCACTTTGTTACCTAGTTGGTTTATACCAGCTTTTATCTTATATCGGTCCCACCTATAAGAGAAAATACAAAAAGAGAACATCTGAACTGAAGGAGAAGCCTTCAAAAGAAAACATAAAGACCATCGATAAATCGGTTGGATCGCAAGATATGGAGAACCATTCCAACATTAAACGTTGCAAAGTCTAATTGGGCCTCAATGGCGGGTTTGGTTCCTATTGTTGAGTTAAAGGGATTTAGGACCCCTCAACAGAACTGGCGCTAGAAGGAGGGCCTGAAGAATGAATGGTTGAATATATATTTAACGTAATATTTCATACAGCATGTAGATTCAAAACAACCTACATGCATGGCTAGTCATTCCCAAGACAGCCCACACACACTAAGTACTCCTAAAATGAGTAAATAACCCCAACATGAGTAAGAACATATGTTCCCTAATATACCCTACGCTCTTCCTCATGAGGAATTGAACCAATTCATAAGAATCACAAGAGCTTACGCTCAACATATCGGTGCATTTCCCTTAGCTCCATTACTTCCTCGAAGAAAAAAATAAGTAGACAAGTAATCGAGTCCCCCGATCAAGTTTCTGTGCACATAGTAGAATATATGATAGATTTCTCCCTCACCAAAATTGAACATCCTCTTAATCTAATCCCTGAAACACCAGCCGACAACTTCTCTAAGCCCGACGATTTTTCCAAAGAGGGAGATTTTAACTCATAACGCTCAGGTTCGGGATCGGACGTCATGGAAGATAACAATGATCATAATGAATAAGGAGGAAAACTACCTCATAATAATCAACCTTGGTTGGCCAGAGATGCTTTGGCCATCCCTGAATGAGTACATACCCTTCCCCAACATCCAAAGAAGTTACTCCCTAAATTTGATCCTGAAACCTCAGGACTACCTGAAGACCATATCAAAAAATTCATACTAGCTATCATACTGATGAATGTCCAACATGAATACATAGTATGCAAACTATTCCCCTACACGTTCGATAATTCAGCCACCACGTGGTATTTTAACTTATCTGTAGGATCCATAACTAGTTGGACAAAGTTTCAAAACGATTTCCTAGACAAAGTTGCAGAAGAAACCACTACAGGAGATTTGATGGTTGAGTTGTTCGCCGCCACCATGAGTTCAAAATATAAGGTTAAAGACTTTGATCAAATATTTACCACTATCTTAAACAAATTCCAACCTGAAGCTAAACCTACTCAGGAGTTGCAAATCGAATTATATGCTAACGCTCACCCATATTCTATTTCCATGTTTGTACAGAGGGTTGCCAAAGCAACCTTAGCTGAGAATTTTGAAGAAGCCAAAACAATAGAGTTCCAAATGAAGGGATGTGAATAAGGTCGAGTCTCATTAGTTAAAAAAGAAGTTCAACCTCCTCCTAAGAGAGCACTACTGTTGACTAGACCCCCAGGGAAACAAACAGAACAATGTCCCGAAAAGGGAAGTGGGGACATAGAAGACCTACAACGCATGGTCAAGAAGTTGTCAAACAAAATCATAGACATGAAGAGAAATGCAGGGGAAGGGAACCAAGGCCAAAGGCCCTATAAACATTTTTTCAAAAGGAATCCACCGTTCAAAGCGATTGAACCCCCTCCAACCAACTTAAACATCGATCTAGGAAATGTAGCATCTGACTCTTGCTGTACCTATCATCAAGAGAATAACTCTGAAATAGATTTCCCTCAATGGGTGCATGCCATGAATATGATGGCCAACCGCTTTCTAGATGAAGTGTTCCTAACCGAACAATTAAGAAGTTCAGTTGTGAATATTTTCGATCAAGAAGAAGTTGATCCACCGGAAGACACAACCATGTTGATATGGGACCATGACCTACCAATGCCTTCTGATGACCTATTTGAAGTTCAAGAACCACCCGCATAGGTCTTGGCTGTGCAAACACTAAGTAGGGTTTAACCTGTCTCAAACGATATTACTACTGCCCAAACTTCGGTAGGAAAATCAGCTTCCGATCACCCGAAAGCACCTTTTGTTCCCCGAAGAAACCCTATAAACATCCATACACGAGAATCTCCCAAAATGGACTACAACATAGTATAAGACTTGAAAAATCTGAAAGAAAATATATCGATCATGGAAATATGTAGAATCCCTCATCAAAAGGACTTTTTATTACAAGCATTGAAATCAGTAGAAAATCCTACAACAAGCACTGACCAAGGCGGAAATCCAATTCCCATGGATCTAAGGAATAAACCAATTGTGAACGCCTGCTCTGAAGATAAGAAGGGAAAACATTTTGTCCCACCATTCCTCTTGACATTTGAAGTCTTCAAGAGGAACGTCCATAATTTTTTGGTTGACTTGGAAGAATCCTCTAATGTCATTCCATTTTCTATTTGAAAAAAATTAAACGCAATCCCGCTCAAAAGAGATAAACATGTTATACAACTAGACAGAACCCAGATGAAGGTTATGGGAGAGCTCAAATATGTAATGATCATAATAGAGACACACCCTAAATTTGTGCAATTAATCGACATCATTGTAGTAGATATCCCAAAAGCTTATGGATTGCTATTAAGTCGAGATTGGTTTGAGAAGTTAAACGGATACTTTAGTACATACTGGGATCACCTTTGGCTACCATTAAAAGGACATAAAAATATGATCATAATCAATAGGGAAAGATATCTAAAACATATTTTCACTAACTTAGAAACCCTCAATGAACCCTCATCAATAGCTTTCCCTGTGCTAGAAAATTATTCATGTGACTCTGATTTCGAGAATTTCTCCCCCTTCTCATCTGATGTCCCTCTTACCCAAAACTCTGAAATGATTTTTCAAGAGAAATTTCTAACAGCGGCAAAGGAAACCCTCTTCTGTCAAGAACCTACATTAGAAATCACGGAAAAAATAGGAGTAGAGGAGTAAAGTGACAAGAAAAAGGAGGTTGATAGGTGTTTCCCACAAGTTTGGACCTTATACTTTGATGGTTCTAAATTGCAATAAGGGTCAAGGGTAGGGTGCATCCTCATTGATCCAAAGGGTAAACGACAGTTCGTGTCTTGTAGACTAGAGTTCGAATGCACAAACAATATCATCGAGTATGAAGCTCTAGTAAAACGGCTAAAGAAAGCCATAGACTTAAAAGTTAAAGAATTGAAGGTTTTCAGAGACTCTGAAATCATCGTCAGACAAGTAAGGAATACTATACATTACAACTCTCCACACTTGAAGAATTACCAATAGGAAGTGCACAGGCTAATAGAGCATTTTGAAGCCTTCAACATTACAGTGATCCCCAGAACAAAGAACATTCTTTTTTATTCTCTAGCCACCGCTGCCTCAAGGCTATCACCTCTAAAAGATTATGAAGCCTCCCCGTTCACTGTGGAGATACTCTACAAACCGTCGATGCCGAACAATATTTCTAATTGGAAGGTCTTTGAAGGAAATGAACAGATCATAAACGTTTTTACCAATCGGGATAATTTTAAATACTTGGCTCTAGACAATGAAGTATTCCAGGAACAATTAGTAGAAACCGATCCTCAGACAAATCAACCGACTGAAAAAACAAGATCTCACACGATACCAAAAGGGGTAGCTAATTTAGAAAACCTTTTTGACTTAATAGAAAGGTTAAAAAGATCAAAGAAGGCGAAGATAAGGAGTTCTTGTCCTATACACGAAACTATAAATTTGGGAACCTTGGAAAACCCCAAAAATATAAATCTCGGAAAGACAATATCCAAAGAAGAAAGGAAAGCCTATCTCAAACTTTTCAGACAGTATCAAGATTTTTTTGCGTGGTCCTACCGAGATATGAAAACTTATGATACTTGTATCATTCAACACACTATCCCATTAAAACCTGAAGTGAAACCCTTCCAACAAAATCTTTGGAAGTACCACCCATCCCTGAAACCTCTCATGTGTCTGGAGTTAAAGAAACTACTAGATACCAAAATTATTTTCCAGGTTAGACACTCTGCATGGGTAGAAAATTTGGTTCCTGTAACGAAAAAGTCTGGGGAAATCTGCCTATGCGTATATTTCAGAAACCTCAACAGAGCTTCAGAAAAGGACAACAACCCAGTCCCACCAATGGACCAACTTTTGCAGACCGTGTCTGGTTTTGAGATTTTCTCCTTGATGGATGGTTTCTTAGGTTACAACCAGGTTCTAGTTTCAAAAGAAGACCTCTTGAAAACCACCTTCCGAACCAAGTGGGGAACCTTCACTTATAAACGCATTCCCTTTGGGTTAATCAATGCAGGAGAGACCTTCCAAAGGGCCATGGACGTAGCATTTTGGGGACTAATCAACAAGTGTGTAGTAGTCTATTTGGACGATGTGACTGTGTATTCGAAGAACAGATAAGATCACATCCAACATTTAACACATATTTTTGAAAGATGTAGGAAATATGGTATATCATTAAACCCTAAGAAAACTATTTTTGGTGTCGAGGAAGGTAAGATATTAGGCCACATTATATCTCAAGAATGGATTCGCATAGACCCAGAAAGGATTAAGGCTATAAATCAACTTCCATTGCCTCACAACAAAAAGGCTATGTAATCATTCTTTGGGAAAATCAATTTTGTGAGGAAATTCACCCCCGATTTCACGGAAACCATCAAACCCTTACAAAAAATGATTCATAAAGATGTTGAAATTAAGTGGGATGATGAACGAAAGAGGGATTTCAGCAATATTAACACTACAATATCTAGGGCTCCAGTGTTACGAAGTTCAGATTTCAGCAAATATTTCTTTCTCTACACTTTTTCCTCCGACCAATCACTAGCTGCAATATTGACTCAGAAGGATGATAACAGCAATGAAGCCCCAGTATCATTCATGAGCACTAATATCCAAGGGGCCGAACTAAATTACCCTGCTATAGACAAGCAGGCATATGCAGTATACAAGGCAGTGAGACACTTCAGTTCTTACATCCTTAAGAATCATACCAAATTCATAGTGCCTCACCTTACATTTTGATCCCTATTCACTCAACAGGAGATGGGGGAAAGAAGAGGAAACTGGATAGCAGTAGTCCAAGAATTTGATCTAGATATAAAACTTGCTAAACTGGTTAAAGGACAAGGGTTATGTAGTTGAAGCTCAGGACCAAGTGAATGAAGACCTCGGATGGGAGAATGAATTGACATTATGGTGTGGTGAAGCTTCATACATCTCCCCAAGACAAGAGTCTTGGTATGAGAAATTAACTTACCTCCTGCATCATGGAACTTTCCCAGAAAACCTAAACCCTAGGGAAATGAGATCTCTCAAGTTAAAATCCGCACAATATCGCCTCATAAATTCGGTACTCTTCTGTGTTAATTATGATGGAGTACTTTTAAGATGTCTCGAATGTGAACATGTAGAAAAAGTTCTGAAGGAGCTCCATGATGGCCCCACCGGTGGACATTTTGCAGGAAACACTATCACTCATAAAATATTGAGAGATGGCTACTATTGGCCTACTCTATTCAAAGACGCTCACACATACGCTAGAAACTGTAAGACTTGTCAGATAAGCGTGGGGAGGGAGAAGAGAGCAGTTGTCCCACTCCAATCGGTGGTTGTTTCTAGGCCATTTGAGCAATGGGGGTTAGATATCATATGATAAATTACACCTAGTTCTTCAAAACAGCATAGGTACATACTGACTGCCATAGATTGTTTCATGAAATGGGCAGAAGCCATCCCTCTGACTCATTTAAACGAAAAGGTGGTGATCCAATTCATAGAACAATAGTTGATCACAAGGTTCGGTGTGCCCTCTGTCCTCTTTTTTTATAACGCGGCTTACTTTTCTTCCACCTTATTAACAAAGTTCTCCCTAGACAAAGGAATTATAATCAGATACTCTGCAAACTACTACCCATAGGGGAATAGAGTGGCAGAATCAACTAATAAGAACCTAGTGAGGATATTGAAGAAAACAGTTGTAGACAACTAAAGGAACTCACATAGTTCACTTCATAATGATTTATGGGCCGATAGAGTTACACCCAAGGAAGCTATAGGGAATTCCCCATACTTTCTGGTATACGGACAGGAATCCATTCTCCCGAACGGGCTATATCTTCCATCACTTCAACTTGCTCAGGATTCCAGAGGACAGCCCTCATTAATCATTCAACAAAGAATTGATACCCTTCTCATGCTAGAAGACGAATAGGAGAAAGAAAAATCAAAATTCATAGCTCACCAGCAGATAGTTAAAAGGTGGTTTGATAAGCATAAGGCTAAAGAGAATAATTTTGAAGTAGGAGACTTAGTCCTAAAGTGGGACAGAGCAAATGAGCCTAAAGGAAAACATTCTAACTTTCAGAATCTCTGGCTCAAACCTTTTCAGGTGGCCGAGAAGATTGGGGTAGGCACGTATCGGTTATAAAATCTGAGGGGGGAACCTGACACCCTCTCGGTGAATGGTCATGCCCTAAAACAATATTTCCATTAAAAAAAAAGGGTTTTTGTGTTTATGTTTTCATGATGTTTTGTTTTAGCTAGGTCGATTGCCGAATACATTTTTCTTTTTGTTTCTTAGTCTAGTACTTCTGCACTTTCGAAGATTGTGTTTAGAAAGGAATTGGATGACCTCAATTCATGTGATATTATGAACTCTGTTCCTGACTCTTTGCTCGCATACAACACAAGATGAGTGAGGGGACCTACGTTTGTTATAAGGGGTTCTCCATCTAACCTGCGCAGATGAACAACCTTGGAAAATTGATGAAGTGTATGCTTGGTGGTCTGGTGAAACCTTAAAGGGAAATATGGTAAGATGAAAAGGACTAAATGTACCTCATAGATAGAGCTAGCAAGTTTCACCTTAACCATTTCATTTTGCAAAAAATAGACGTCCTCCTCTCCCACTCGCTCAGGGCATTCTGCCGAAATAAAAATTAACTATATCAAACGAGCGCACAGTAGGAGAGGGTATGCAGATAACTCCACCAGGGCTATGGATGCTCACTGGAAGCGGAGCAAGGTCTGTGACGTCAAGGTGACTCTATCGGGGCTATGGATGCTTGCTGGCAATGGAGAAACATCGTAACAAGTAAAGAAGGGTAACTAAAGGCTTAGTACCGGTGAATTCTTTACTAGACTCTTGTCGAAGGGGGCGTGATTTAGGGTTACAGGAAACGAAGGTGGAATAAAGGTTGAAAACCCCACAGGAAGGCCCAAACGCAACCACCAAGGAATTTCAAATGCAAGGATAAAAGAGGCTCTAATAAAAAGAAAACAGTTAAGTTCTTAACCAGCTTTTGCCTAGTAAGTCTCCATTTTTTGAGCACTCAACACACCCTAAAAAGCCTATGTAAATTTTTACTTTTTGGGTACCACTTGATCTTTTCACTCTCTGATTTGACTTCATTTTGAGAAATTTTTGGCTTTGCTTATTATCTCGACTCTCATTATATTTTTAGGTCTGTTTGAACTTATGAAACCCCGTGACTTAAAAAAATCCTTAACTCCTGAATAAAGAATAAAAATCCAAAACACTTCACCCAACTCACTCAATTTCAGCATCGGAAGGAATTCAAATATGGAAAAGAATACTCGGGAAACCTCATTCGTTGAGTGTCAATCTTCATCGGTATCATCAAAATGAAGTTTTGTTTTACGACAAGTATTACATAAGGATATCGCAGATAGTTGATCCTCGTCGGCATCAGTAAAAGACAAGAGCCATAGGTGTTAACATAGAAAGAAAGATATCATTGATAAGTGATGCCCGACGTGCTTATCAGAACTGGGGAAATCCTAAAATGATTGCCATAGACATTCTGACCATGCTAAAAGGTAATCTCGATTAGCGATCTCCGATGTGTTTTTGGCATCGAGACTTTTGCGAAGAAGTTAATCCGAAGAAAAACAAGTGATAGTTTTATCGTCGATCGCTGACCCTAGATACTTTTCGGCATCGGAAATCCAAGTTTTGTTTTAGAATTCATAGCTTGAGGAAAGTATCGACTCCGATTAATACACATGGATTAGGCCACTTGTCTTCAACACCACGTGTCTTTGCCAAATTGGGAAAATCATATGGCCTAGTTTTACCCCGAGTCATTCTTGATGCCCTAGCTCTGAGTCACACCTTCGAGTCATCTTTTCCACGATAGCATTGCATGATGAGATTGATAAGCATCGAAATATTTTATAGAAGGACATCAATGAAAACATTCATAGCACATCCTCGATCCCTGATCCATCCACTAAGAGAGCGACACGATGTGACGTTTTAGTGCCAGATACGATCATATTTTGAGCATTTAAGGGGATAATTAATACCAAATACTGCATTACTTGCTACCTCATGTTCCAATCAAAGCAGTTGTTTAAAATCACTGATAGACCGCATCACCCCCCGTGCCTCCGTCGTTAACCCATGATGAATTTAAGTGTAGAGATTTGGTGGAAGATCTATTTAAATTTCACTCATCACCCGAATTGAATGGTTGATGCAACACGGTAAGTTCTGCCTTGGTTTATATTCTCTTGAGCCTCTGTAAAAAAAATCATTCTACACGCAAGGATATTCATAGCATCTGGAGAGACAAGACGAGTAATCCGAAGGCTGCAGAGATCCCATGAGTATCGACATAACCAGTTTTAGCAAGCTTTACAAGTATGTATCCAAGTCTGTGGATTTTACATGGTTACAGTTCATATATATTGGTAATCTGGTTTTGTTATTTACACAGTCTCTAAACTTTATTTTGAGTTGCAAGAACAATTCTGCCAAGAAATCCGACCACCAGATGGTCGCCGAGGGCGTCGAAGCTTAAATAAAGAGAGATTGGTGAAGGCTCCTCTCTAGGGGTCGCAAAACAATTGGAATACACACCGAGACCGGAGCTTGTCATCAAAACATTGACCAATAAATCTTTCATCTAGCCTCCATCCTTTGAATATATAGAGGCAAGCACAGGATCCAAGATGGCACTCCTGCACTGGGGAGAAATTTTTAAAAAGATCAGCCGGGAGGAATACCCGGAATATGTACCACACAGTGATCCAGATGTTAGAGAACTCGACAACGAAGTGTTCTCGAACATTCGACGGTTGTACCTGCATATGGTGGTAAGAAGAACTCCTATTTTCTCTGTATTGAAGTCCTAAAGTGGCTCATAGACCACAAAGACACACAAAAGTGTTTGATCAACGATGAAAATGGTGGTTGCGTCAGAGTGTTCTTCCAGTGGAATTCCAGAAGTATTACAAGATTAGAGACCCTGAGGAGTAGCTAAACATAGAGTTTGTTGTGAATATTTACGAGTGCCATGATACCAGCTAAGTGATGGCCTCATGGTGGACGGAAGACAAGAAATAAACCAACTGGAGCACTGGTTGGTACTCAATGGAAAATTTAAGAGAGCCATACATATATTTGATGGATCTCATCTGTCAATTATATGGATTGAAGGACTGCTCCATATTTTCAGAGGCATGGATGCTCTTGGCTTAGAAAGTGGCTATCTCCAGGAGTAGTTTCAACTGGGGAGCCATAATTTCTAAATAACTGAGCATTTGCATACAACAGGCCTAGACGATGAAGGAAGGAGAAATGCCAGCTTTCTACATGGCTTCGTATTTTCTCGACGTCGTGTGCGCTAGAAACATTTTGTGTCGGCATGAACTTAATCTGGCACATTGCAGATCTCCCGGTCCACGTATATTTCAGCATCCTATGGGAGAACAGGTACAAGAAATCCTACTCCCTCATCTGCGATGAATTCATCGCACGTATTTGTTTCATTATTTTTAAGAAAGAATGCCCAAGACAATCGACTGCTACCAAAACGATGATATCAAAGATAGGTGATTGGTACCTAGATGAGCACGACATCTACATCAGGGTGTTCGAGGCAATCAAAGCACCACATCTCCTACCAGCACATGTCCCTAACTGGCTTGTAGTGGGAGAGATATGCTACCAGACCATCCTACAAGGTTAAAACGCCACCCTAGTCATTGACAAGAAGTGGGCGTTCATACCTTATGGTTTCCAAGTAGGTTTCTACATGGTGAAGGACACGGCTCAAGTCAAACAAGAAGGGCTAAGCCAACTAGATTTCAGATTCCAGACAGGTTGGTTTCGCAAGCATGATCCAAAGGGACTAGTCTTGAAACATGCTTTGCAAGTGTCATCCTGCTCGCCATATTCCCACGACAAATTTGAAGTTGAATTCTTCACATAAAATGCCCAAGACTAGGACGAGGTGGTGGAAAGGATGGCTGACTCCAAAATGACCAGCTTTAGGTCCATGATCCTGGATGAACAGGCGACGACCATAGAGAAATCAG
>JASDQU010502233.1:34179-49347 GCA_032191745.1 Picea mariana | reverse complement strand
TGATTGTTCATTTGCTCATTGCTTATTTACTCTGCAGTTATTGGATAATAATGCTTCATTGATATAACACTTGGATTATATGGTTAAATTGCTCGATTACTGATTCACCCCCCCTCTCAGTAATCCAACAACAGATAAGTCTGAAGCCCCCTTGGTCGATTGTGTCCCTCGTCGATCCTCCATCTCCGTTGTACACTGTGATGACTGTCTCGATTGGGTTGAGCATTACTATACCGACGTTCCTCTCTTACAAGCCCAAATCAAATCTTTAACTACTCATAACGATCTATTGAAGCAAGAAAACCTTGATCTCAAGGAACATGCAAAGAGGGAGACTAAACGTATCAAGAGAGTTGGAAACATAGTCGTTAAGAATACGACTAGTGTCAAGGAAATTATAAACTCTGAATTGTTTCATCCCTCTTTGAAAGATTTTTAATGGTAAAACGTTTTGTTGTGATTTCATTTGATTTTGTTATCTAATTTGAAATAAGTAGTTTTGAATTGTGATTTCATTTACTAAAATAAAGACTAGCTACAGAATCTTCAACTTTGTAGCCAAGTCTCTTTTGATAGAAATGAGTTATTAAAATATTGTTTTTCTAATTTATCAAATCAGTTTCCTATTATCAAGAAATGGGAGATTCTACTGCTGATTACTTGGAGGAAATATTTTCAATTATACGCCTAAATGATTAGTAGTTTCTCCTTCCTTATTTTTTATAAAAACTTTGGTTTAATTTTTGAATAAACCAACTCTGTTATGAGTGGTTTCCAATCCACTAATTTTGTAATATTACTTGATTTTGGGAGATTCAACTCTATCCTGTGGGATATGAGTATTTAGATCCTGGATTACTTTAAATATTGTTCATTGTTGTTAGTGAAGGGATCATTTTTGGAACGCATTATGGACATGTAATTTCTCAAGACTTTATGGACAAGTTGTTCACATTTCGGTTTCAGACCAGCGTGACATTGTTCCATTTATGTTTTGTATATATTATATTATGGAATATATACATGTTACAGAGCTTTAGCCTCATTAGCATGTAATGTTTCATGCTATTCAATGCTTTAAATTTTGTCTATAACCTGTTGTTTCATATATTATATATGTGGTCGTTATTTCAATTTAATATCATCGATTTATGCTTGATGTTAAGTTGACATATCATATGAATGTCTCACATTAAAATTTATTTTACTGTAGACATTCATCATTACAAGGTCACTGGATTTATAAGTTTATCACCTTGTTTTTTATATCCTTGCTCCCAAAAAATACCTTGAGTTTATTATGGAGATGTTAGCACAAGCCTGTTACAGATTTCTCTCACAGACAAGATAGCCAGAAGTTTGGATTGCACAAGGATATAGACATAGTATGATATTAATCTCAGGTTAGTGTTATTCACATTCAATTTTCATTATTAGTTTATTAGTGAAAGAAGACAATTTAAATTGGTTGTGACTATTATTGTGTTCTTGTTTCAAATTATGTTTTATTAGTATCTTTTGAGTTTTTAGATTTTAAATTATTAAACAGAAAATATAAAAATATGTGCTTTCTTTATCTTCTTCGTAAACAATTACAAAAACATTGATTTTGCAAGACATCCACCAAAACTTGCAAATTGTAAATATCTTGTCCATAATCACATGTTCATATTTATGTTTATGTTTAACAATTGTAAATAATTAAATTTGTGTGCATAGTATCATAGTTATAGTTTTAGAATATTTTATTTCTCTTCATTGTTTAGGACCTTAGTTGGCTAACAGAGCCATTAAACCTGTTAGGATAGATCATCCCAAACAGCTTGGGTTAATTAGACAACCTCAGACCAGATCTATCCTTCCAGTTGACAGTGTGTCACTTACGCCTGTCAACAGTACTATAGGCACGTCCCACCTGCAGTCACCTTTGTGGCTACCTAGGAAAGGTTATTAAGTCTACCACCTTACAATAAATGACTGGGAAAATAGTCATAGGTTCGACTGCATCTAAGGGCAAGGTAACTAGGCCTGAAGCTCCGAAGGTCTTAATCTACAGAACCCATATATATGTAGCAATCGAAGCGGTACCACAAACACAAAAACAAGCAGAGGGGTAATCTCTCTACTTTCCCCAATGTGACCTCATGCTTGACTTCTTTGTTAGAGGAGGCTCCCGACACACTAGTTACAAGAATGGATTTAATGCTCTCTAATGACTCTAGGTTTCATTTTGTGGCCTTGGAGAGTTTACTCTCCAATCCGAATCCAAGGCCCTAAGCCTATCTAGTGTTGGTTCACTATAAAAAGAAAAATGTCTAATTGATTTTAGATTACATATTTTATTTTTAACTTTGTTTCTTAAGTCCAAGGGTAGCGTATGAAACTCTAATGATGTTTTGACTCTTGACCCAACCAAGAATTGCAAGAATGATGACACAAATTTTTCACTTCAATGAAATCTAGCTATGGGAGGGGAATAGACTTTTTCCTTCTTTCTTTGCAACTTTTAAAAGAACAACCTCACACACACCAAGAAACCATCAATAAATTCATATATGAAACCAAACAATGATCATGATTCACTTGTTCATTGATGCTTAAAAATAAAATCTAGCATGCAACAAATATTTTTGTCTTTTTGATATTTTTCCAATTGAAATGTATCAATTCATGATCTAAGTAAGAAATACAAATGCAAAAGGAAAACCAGCAACAAGCAACAAGAAAAGGGGATGTAGGATATTGGGAATGAGGTTGGATCAATGCACTCCAATTTCACTACAGATATCACACCCAAAAATCACCTAGGAGGGTAGATCTAGTGATGAACAATGGGTATACAAGGACAAGTAAAGCAATCAATGGAAAACACTACTAGATCTTTTCATATCAGCTCGGTTCTTTTCCCTATTATGGCACAAGTTGTAGGTTGGAAAAATATCGACCCAACCAAGGAACAAGTGATATAACTATGGGAATCATACACCCAATGTCACCTCGATGTAGGTCCTGCACTTCAAGGGTGACTAGGTCACTCTAGGGAGGCTATCCTGGTGACCCTAGGGGGATTGAGAAGGAGATGGAAGGAAGTGGAAAATGGAGCCCCTATAGGTCCATTATAAATGGAAATAAGGGTAGGGAGAGATGTGATGTAATTCAATTAAAATCTACCCCACAAGTATAGTGTGTTTTTGGATGATTGTACATGCCCGAGACACAAGAAAACAAACCTTGCAACAGTATATGTTAGTTGGATCAGAAATTTAAGATTTTTGTCCCTAATTTGCAGCAATAGATGATAGTATATATCATCAAGAAAAAGATACTATAATCTGCTCAATATGTGCTAAGGATCAAGTAGAAAATGCAAGAGAAAGACTAGCAATTTACTAGCTAAACTCAAGATGAAGAACCAATACTCTTAGCACAAAGGTAAGGCTTTAATAAACACCCGTCTACAGAAAATTATTTCAGCCTTATGGCTGTAAAATTACATGTATTACAACGAGAAAATCATCCACTAAAATCCCCTCAAACTTTGCCAAAAAGTGTGCTAGGACAAGGAGAGTACAAGTGCAAACTTTGAGCGAAAACCAATGGTTGATAAGAGAGTTATTGAAGTAAGTATGTTAGAGTTTTTGCAGCGCTAATGGATGAAGATGCAAATTTGTAACAGCGGAAATAAGTAGTCCTTAGATGAGGATGCCCTAGTAGCTTTGAGGTTCCCAAGGCACAAGGAAGACAATCCACCTTTGCAAGAAGTAAAAAGACTAAAATTCATGTTTCCCAACGCAATAAATTAATGATTAGTTCCTTTACTATTAGATTAGTGCCTTTACTATTAGATTAATGCAGTCACAAGGAGATTATAGAAGCCACCTCCTTGGGGGTGTAATCCCTTTTACTTACCAAGGCAAGTTTCTCTAAGCTAGGATTTAATCTAAGAGGGTGTATGCCCTTATACTTCTTTTAGCAAACCCTTGTCAATGAATGAGATGAAGAAAAAATGGTGAAGACTATGGTGGAGGTGTATGCCCTTATACCTTCCACCTAGCATAAACAATACTTGACTTGAATAAAAAGATAGCAAGAGAGTAAAAACCATACCAAAATCAAGAGAGATGCTAAGACAATCCACCACAAGAGCTATAAAATAACCTTCCAAGGTTAGCACATCACTTCTTCCATTAACCATTCATAAAATTAGCCATACACAAGTGCACAACATCTAAAATAGCCAAGGGGGCTGAAAATTTCAGACCAAAACCTCTTGTGAGAGAAAATTTATGATTTGAAATGGGATATTATGATCTCTATTTATACAAAAATTATCCAACATGGCGTGTCCACAAAACAAGGTGTAAAACACAAGATTAGGGGTCAACAACCCTAATATTTCCCCCTAACACAATAATATTAAACAATTCACTTAAAATTTCATATTTTGCACAAATTAAACCCTAATATAGGATGGCGTCACCCCTTTAGGGGACGTTTTTCCACTTTGTGGAGGTCGTTGGTGTTGGAGAAGCATGGAAGGGACTCCCAAGGCCATGTGTCAATCATCTAGGTGATATCTTCTTGGTGAAAACCCTTCTCCTCCTCAAACGTTTAATTTCAAATGACTGGCACCTCACCACCAATCCAAAACCCCCAATACCATGACATCATGCTTAAAAGTGGGACGTTTTTCCCCTCCTGGGAAAATTGTTTATCAAGAAATGGGTTTGCTAGGTCATCCAATTCATCATCAAGGTCATCCAAGTCATCTCTCTCTCATATAGTATGTGGGCCTCTGGCATCCAACCTGTGTGCTTGTAGCCCCATGGAAGCCCAAGCTAAGCTTGTTCTCCCAAAACTATCCACCAACTAGGCCCTGCAAAAACAAATGGACATGCCCTCCAAGGATCTCAAGTCATAACATCATGATAAGTGGATCCAATCAATAAACAATCCATCTAAGCATNCAAGATTAAGTATGGGATGGTTGACGAGGTGTCATATTGGGTAGATCTTTCCTTAGGTCAAAGAGAGCCTCCAAGATCTCCCTCTCTAATCCATGTAAAGTGTATGAGGTATATGGGGTGAAGACTCAATGGGCATAGGGCTCATGACATACTAGGGGTCGCGTGTCTCATTCATGGGAGCCTTTGTAGAGGGTGTGTGGTACCTTCATCCGCAATCCACTCTTTCCAAGTCCAGTATTTATCTTTTATCTTTATTTCTTTATATTTTATTTCAAAATAGCACAAGGAGAATTTTAAGGTCACTTGCCTGGCGTGGTGACTAGATGGTGGCAATGTCACCCACAAATGCCTAATGGAAATGAGAAGGTTGGCTCGTGATGAGACCCCCATTCTCTCAGCCATGCAACTGAGATTCATTGCCCTTGTTTGGTGACCAGATAATGACAATTTCGTACCATTAGATATCCATGGATGTGATAGGTCCGCTTGTGATGAGACCTCCTATCCTTATATCTACCTTTCAGACATTTCTTTGTTATAGTATGGGTCCCCTTTTATTCAAAGATAATATTTTTATTGCTTTCTTGGGTGATCCATGGGCAAAGCATCTAGAAGGTTCATATATGGATTTTAACTTTTACCCAACACCAACCCCTCTAGGATTTTATCCCCTTATTCCCATATAATGAGAGAAAACCCCTTCTTGGGTCAATACACCCTAAAATCCCAAGAGATAAGGAAACAGAGGGGAATAATGATGGAAAATGGTAAGTATGGTCGGGAATGCTACGATGGCTAATTAAGGGATTTCCTAGTAGAAAATCCATTCCCGAAGAAGAGCACTTACTAGGGCACAATGTAAACCACCAAGGTGAAGCAGGGAAAAAGGCATAATGTCCAAGCACATGTCATGAAATCTAGAGCAATCTAAGATACAACATAATCAAATGGCTTAGGATTTGAAATTATTCTCACCATAATACTGACTTGTACCTCATGGAGCAAGGCCCACTTCCTTCCAGAAGCCAACTAGTGTGGTGGATGCCATCTATAAACATGTGACCATCTATGGTGGTGAGTGGGTTTTCCATTTGTGCAAATCATATTGATGGTCATGTAGTCTCTCATCACTCCATATCTGCAACCTGAGGACCTCGAGACATCATCTCCTTATTTATCCACAAAATGGGGATAACATCTGGCTCCTACTTGGGGACATGTGCTCATCGTAGAGTGCATGAGAACCACAGCATCTCCTGGTAGACATGTGCCTTCAAGTAAACATCAAAATTTCAAGTGCAGGATAGCCTACTCATCCTTGTTCTCATATGATCATATCAAAACCCACTAAACTAGAAAAGAAAATTTTGACATTTTTTTTCAAAATTTCTAAACTAAGCATGAAATCAATATGCAAGTAGAAAAATGAAAATGAAATGCATATAAACTACTATGAGAAATAATAATGAAAATGCATGGAATCAAAATGACTTACCTACTTACCTGGGGTCCTAGGACCCTGAATATCAAGTTCTGAAGGTGTTAGGTGAAATCGTACAACCAGTTCAACCATTTGATCATTTCATCAAAGTATCTCCCCCTTTTCTTAATCATGTAATACAACAAAAATAAGTTAAGCACATAATAATCATGAGTATAAACATATATATATTGATCATGAAATAAAACTCATTAATATGGGTGGGAGGGAGGAAATCATGCTGGAAAGAGAAACCATCAGCCCGATCATCCTACCTGAAAGTGTAGCCACGAGACTGATCAATCCATCTCTGAAGGGGGCTACTATATGTAGATGAAGGCTCATCTTTATCTGTGCATTAATCCTCATTGATTGTCGAGGACCGAGAGGAAATGAGAGATCGGAAGAATACTGCATGGTTCTTTGGAGAAGAGGGTAAGAGGTAAGGGACGGTCTTAGGTGTAGAAAAACATTGCCTCTTCCCCTGTTAATCTCCATAGAAGTTTCCAAGATGAAAATACTTCTGCTTTGAAGAATGAAACTCTGACTACTCTGAGGTGGCCACGTCCTAGTTTTGATCAAAAACTGAGCACAACGGTCGGGAGTCATCATAAAACAAATATGAATTCTCAAAAGGATATGCATCAAGGGATGACTGAAGTTCATCCTGAGTATGCTACAACAAGTCATCCTCGAAGGGGTTGAACAAATCTGTAACTATATCATCCTCAGGCTGCCACACATATGGACCATATGGTTGTAAAAAGAAATCATCTAAATAAATTATTTTTGTATCCTTTATCAAAGATGTGCCTTCAATGTCGTAGATAGGATCTTTGTCAAAAACGAAACAACCCAAATCCCATCTGCATCTCCCAATCTATATGAAATCATCAATGTGATTGTCAACTGTATATGGGGGTTGCTCCATGATTTCATCGGCATCATAGAAGTTGATTACTTATTCCAAAGACTAGATAATTTCATCTTCTTCGAAAGGGATAGTAGAGGACAATGTCTCGTTTGGGCCTTCTGCAAGAGAAACTTCATCAAGATTCTTTTGGAAGTTTTCTTCATTTCCACAATCATGGAATAAAGCATCATCAAAGTTCTCAAAAGGATTATAACTCATCATGTTCTCTTCTTGATGTGCAGGAGGAGAATATTTCTAGACGTCCTCATCAAGTGGAAGGGAAGATACTTCATCTTCATATGCACGAGGAGAACAAGCCTGAATGATATCATCTTCTTCAAGCGGGAGCAAGGACATCAATGTCTCTTCATATGGGTGTTGTGTTTCATCTGGGTCTTCATCATCCTCAAAAGGTTCAAAGAACTCACCATCTCTATATTGATCTAAGACGAGTTCATATAGTTCCTCGAGCATGAAGATTTGTTCATCATCACTTGGGAATACTTCTTTGTATCCATACTCCTCAGTTAGAGCATCGTATAATGAATTTGTTACAAAATATGCAACGCTCACTTCCCACGCTGAATTTTGGGTAGGCATTTTCTCATAATCTTCTATGATGGCGTCAATCTCCTCTTTTCTTTGCTGACCAAGCTTAACCAGAAAGTCCTTATCAAGGAAAAGTCTCATTAGTTGTTTGCAAAACTTGGAATCTTCATCTCTTCTTTGCTTGAGACGTTCAAAATTTTTCTCATTAGTGTTGTCAACTTCTTGTTTTTCAACTGTTGTTTCAACAAAATCTAGAATAAGCATTCCTCTACAACATTCAATAGGATCAAGGTCAAAACCTTCTCTTGAAAAGGAATCCTCCAAGTCCTGAATTGTATCTTCAAGACTTTGAGCTTCTGATCCCCACTACTTAAGGAAATCTTTGATGAGGATCATCAAAGAAGATATACTTCTTTGATTATAAGAATGTGTGATCCAATCTCTATGTTTCCTTCCCAAGGATAGAAGAAACAACCACAAGCACACATCCTCATGTTGTGCATTCAAAAATGAGATGGCTCTGAAAAACTCAACAACATGACATACGGCTGAAAATGGATTACCATCGAATTTTGGGAGAATGTCGAACTGGTTAATTGGGCAATTATTTGTATATATTTTGATAGCTTCGAGATCCAACGCTTTTTATCCTTCATGAAAGTGCCAAAGGGCCATGTTCCATTACTTGGGGTGACACCTCAATGGACTCGCCAATTGAGCTCAAGGCTTATCAAAGTATGAAAATGGGAAAACAAAGGAAAGGTGGGTTCTAGGAAGGTGGAGTCTCCAGAAGAGTTTCAAGAAGAGCTCATCAAAAAAGGTGGAAAGGAAACGTCCCTCAGGTGGAGTTGCCAGGTAAGCTAAGGGAAAGGCTCTGGGATATCACCAAAGTGTCGTTAGGATACAAAGAATATTCAAAATCTTCCCTGGCAACAGCACCAAAATGTTATGGCACAAGCTGTAGGTTGGGAAAATTCCTACCCAACTAAGGAACAAGTTCTATAACTATGGGAATCCTACACCCAATGTCACCTCGATGTAGGTCTTGCACTTAAAGGGTGACTAGGTCACTCTAGGAAGGTGATCTCAGTGACCCTAGGGGGACTGAGACAGAGATGGAAGGAAGTGGAAATGGAGCCCCTATAGTTCAAGTCTAAATGGAATTAAGGGTAGGGAGAGATGCCTTGTAAGTCAAGTAAAAGCTTCCCCACAAGTATAGTGTTTTTTCTGATCATTGTACCTGCCCGAGACACAAGAAAAAACACCTGGCAGCTTGTTATTCCTAATTTGTAGAAATATATGAAAGTATATATCAGCAAGAAAAATATACTATAAGCTTCTCAATATGTGCTCAATATCAAGTAGAAAATGCAAGCGAAAGACTAGCAATTTACTAGTTAAACTAAAGACGAAGAACCAATACTCTTAGCACAAAGGTAAGGCTGTAATAAACACATGTCTACAGCAAATTATATCAGTCTTATGGATGTAACATTCAATGTATTACAGCAAGAAAATCAGCCACTAGAATCCCCTCAAACTTTTCCAAAAAGTGTGCTAGGACAAGGAGAGTACAAGTGCAAACTTTGAGTGAAATCCAATGGTTGATAAGAGAGTTATTAAAGTAAGTATGATAGTCTTTCTGTAGCCCTAATGGATGAATATACAAATTTGTAATAGCATAAATAAGTATCCCTTATATGAGGACGCCCTAGTAGCTGTGAGGTGACCAAGGCACAAGGAAGACAATCCACCTTTGCAAGAAGTAAAAAGACTGAAATTCATGTTTCCCAATGCAATAATTTATTTCTCCAATGCAACAAATTAATTACTAGTGCCTTTACTATTGGGTTAATGGAGTCACAAGGAGCTTATAGAAGCTACCTCCTTGGGGGTGTAAGCCCTTTTACTTCCCAAGGAAAGTTTCTCTAAGCTAGGTTTTAAGCTAAGAGGGTGCATTCCCTTATACTTCTCCTAGAAAACCCTTGTCAATGAATGAGATAAAGCAAAAATGGTGAAGACTATGGTGGGGGTGTATTCACTTATACTTCCCACCTAGCTCCTAGCATAAACAATACTTGACTTGAATAAAATGATAGCAAGAGAGTAAAAACCATACCAAAATCAAGAGAGATTCTAAAAAAATCCCCCACAAGAGCTAGAAAATATCCTTCCAAGGCTAGTGCATCACTTCTTCCATTAACCATTCATAAAATCATCCATACACAAGTGCACAAGAGCTAAAATAGCCAATGGGGCCAAAAATTTCAGACCAAAACCTCTTGTGAGAGGAAAGTTATGATTTGAAATGAGATCTTATGATCTCTATTTATAAAAAAATTGGCTTGTCCACAAAATAAGGAGTAAAACACAATATTAAGGATCAACAACCCTAATAATTGCCCCTTAACACAATAATATTAAACAATTCACTAAAAATTTCATCTTTTGCACAAATTAAACCCTAATCTAGGATGGCGCCACCCCTTTAGGGGATGTTTTTCCACTTTGTGGAGGTCGTTGGTGTTGGAGAATCATGGAAGGGCCTCCCAAGGCCATGTGTCAAGCATCTAGGTGATCTCTTCTTGGTGAAAACCCTTCTCCTCCTCAAATGTCTAAGTGAAAATGAGTGGCACCTCACCACCAATCCCAAACCTCCAATACCATGATGTCATGCTCAAAAGTGGGGCATTTTTCCCCTCCTGGGAAAATCGTTTAGCAAGAAATGGGTAGGCTAGGTCACTGTTGTGCTACTTATATGATTAGTATAATGCACTCATTAATTATCAATCTAGGATTCGTAATCAACAGACTTACAAGACACTAGTAAGAAAGGTAATTCTAATGTCATGATCATAGAACTATTCTAAATTATGCATGTTGGAAACAAAGCAAGCTAAAAAACCGAAACACACTTTGGTTGTCTTTCACAGAGAGGCTATCTACTCCATTATGGCACATGCAAGTATGATATGGATTTCTTTTGATAGATCAACTCTTCTATCTAACCCATAAAGTTAACTATGCAATCACACTTCTAAAAGGGAAATCACACATCAATCATCAAGACATAGCATGGGTAGTTCAATAGTCAATATACTGAGTATGATGTGGTTCACAATGTGTTTATTGTGAACTTCACTAGTTCTCCTTCAAATATGTCTGACTACTGCTGCCAACATTCATATCCATGAAACAAAATCAAATCCATAAAATAGAGAAAGCATATGCAAAACAGAGTAAGTAAAGATCTCTAAACAATCATATAATCAAAACTCTAAACTGAACTATACTGCTATCATCTGAAAGGATCAAAGCTTCAGCTAGTCTAACATCTATACTATTGAAATCAACTACTAACACTGATCTATAAGGATGTTGACCTTTGTTGGGCGGTGGGCCCTTGCTGCTTCAACAGGTCAGCAACTAGAGTCTACAATAAACTTTCTTTCAATCCAAACATTACTCTTACTCAAACTTCAAAACATAGAATCAAACTATGCTAACAACTCAACTCACATTCATTCATAAACGATCAAGACATGGAGATAAATGACGTCCTTCTATTAAACTTCAACTCAGAATATGGTCTACAATATGTAACGTTGCTTCATATGTTGTGTTATGCTAATTCTCTACTACCTCCACCATCCTTGCCATGACTATTTAAACAGTCTTAGTCGTGAAACAAAAGGAGGTTAAATCTTTAGCAGATCAGTCAATTGCCAAATTTACATATTTTAAGCTTCATCCTCAAGACATGAAGTGTATGAGGATGAAGCAAAAACAAACTAGCTTAACATAGCCTTGCTATAGCTTTGATGATTCAACAAACATCCAACAATTATCTTGGTCATGATCTGGACCTAAACTTGGTATATTTTGCTTCCTATATTGGTATCGGATCGTGATAGGTGAGATTTGGTAAATGGTACCGGATCCGAACAATACGCAAGTGGTTGGTACCAGACTAGAACAGTTTTCGGCCGTTGGTACCGTATCGCGATAGTGAATAGTTCGGTACTGGATCTGAATGGAAGGTACGCTTGGTACCGGATCTAGACATTGACAATATGGCGCATAAGTACTGGATGGTTGAGCTAACACAGAAATGTTGGACTCATCTAGAGGTCAAAGGTTAGATGTGGAAATTTAAAACATTAGTACATGAAACATTTAGTCTCCTAGCTTAATAAACCGCAAAATGCATGAATTCAATTATACTTTACCTTATGACCTCATCAATGGATAATGGTAGTGTTCTTTGTCATTTATCCAATCTTAAGTAGGCCAAAAAGGTATAAATGAGGAGAATGATAGGGTAGTGGGGATGTCAATATAGAGGCTCAACATTCCCCCATGCCAAAATCATTGCATGTCCTCATGCAACTGAAACGAACTCAAAAATTTTCAAAATTTGAGACTCCATTCTTTTTACTCCTATGGATCAATGATGTTGATGGCTGAGGTTCTGCTTTCATCTCCCTTTTTATGACCCTAACGTATTGTAATAGTCTTAGTACCTTCTTAAGATTATTAGAAGTCTCTTCATGGTCATCTTGAAGTTGTTGGTTGGTTGCCTTCAGTTACTCATTTTCCTTTTTGATATACCTGTCCAGTAGTTGGTATTCCTTCACTTCTTGTTTGAGTTCCTGGTTTTTATTTTGCAGCTCCCCAATTTTTTTTTTCATCTGTTCTTTTGTTAAGGTCCTTGTTGGCCCCATTGTTTCTGGCTGGGTGTATTCTCTTTCCTCCACTTCCTCCCTCATCCCACATAAAGTAATAGTAACTTGTTCCTCAGTCAAGCTAGGGATGTCATCCTAGAATGATAGGTCTTCAGAAGGAGAGGTAAGATCTATTGGGTCTTCATGTGTAGGAGGACTGACAACTAATTTTCCTTTCTTTGCCATGCTCCTTGTGGTTCTTTTACAAGGGGGTAATGGATCAGAGGTGCTCACAAGCTTCCTTTTCTTCTTTTCTGTTTGTGGAATGGTTACAGGGAATTGTTCTATAGACCGTTCATATTTATTTTATGAGCTATTCTTCTTTTTTGTCCTATGACCCTTCTCCTCAAGTGATGTTGTTGAGGTCTCCTCCACTAATTTGGATTTACCTTTTAATTCTTGACTTTTAAAAATCTTATCGACTATGGAAGAGGACCCTGCTTGTTTACTGGATTTATCTTTTTGGCTCACTGTTCTGGAGGGTGATGGAGTTACCTTATCTTTCTTGCCCTTTTTCTCTTGAGGTTCCTTATCTTTCTCTGGAGCAGGCTGGGCTCCCTCTACAAGTTTGTTTTCTATGGGAAGGTGTTGAGTGATGAGGATTTTCCAGCTAATCCCTTGCTTCCTGATTTCATGTATAACTAACATCTTAATAAGACCTTGATGGTAAATGATGGTCTTCTTAGTTTTGGATAGGGATTTGACACCTCTTACCATCTTGTTCAGACTAATCCATAAAAAATATGGGAAATCAATTTCAGGACCTCCTTCAAAGTGAAACAGAAGCCTAATATTATATATGAAGGTTACAGCATACCTGCCCTCACAAGTGAGGAATCGTTGAAGACTAGCAAGCATTGGATGATACTCTTCATTGATATAGTTCCTAGGAATCCCCTTTTTCCAATCAGGGTGCTCATGGTCTTCCTTCAGAAATTGTTGGCACATTTCCTTGTTGATTCCTACTCCTTTGAAATACTTGGCTCCTCTGTTAGGTAATCTCATGGCTTCCCTTAAGGTTTATTGATTGACTATTAGCTGCAGATTGCCTATGTGCACAATCTCTCCATCGTAACCCTGAATAAATGCTTGAGATACCTTCTCATGACAGCCTGTTAATTTCTCCAAAAATGGCACTCATCCCACTCTAGCATACTTATCTCTACATAGCTGGAACTCCTCGGACTCCCTATAAATCTGGAAGACCAGTTCATGTCTACTCACGACCATCTTTATGAACTGTGCATGAGAATCAGGTTGTGGCGCAAGGGTTTGGTCATCTATGAGGGTAAGCGTTTGGTACCAGATATTGCAGAGAGGAGTAGGCTCGAAACTGGAGAAAGGTTGGTAACGGAAAAAATATGGTGATGGCGTCGATAATTCGGACAGTGAGTTTAAGTAAGATGTCGCAAAGGAAAATTAAGACAAGATGAGGCTCATCTGGATGGCTTCGCCACCCAAATAAGCCATTTCATTTCTGCTCGTTAGTGCAATGATGAGAACATTGGGTGTCAAAGCATCATTGTTGTTTGAGATAGGTGATTGGAATTCTGAGCGGTGAATTTGATGTTGAATCGTGACTCATGACATGAGATACATTCACGATTGCTTAAGGATGAAGCACATTCGTGGCTCATCATTACTAAGCATGCTCCATATTCACACTTTTGATGTGATTTTTTCTTCAATCATTTTCAAGCGCTTATGTGATGAGAGGATTGATTAAGGTTAAGCATATGGGTATGAGGGAAGTGAAAGTTAGGTGCATGGTTTTAACACTAAGGTCATAAGATCTAGTATACCTTTTCATACCTATTGTAGTTTTATAAGCAAAGGAAAATAAATAATACCATGTTACCTTTGCTTTTACCATTGTATAATCAATACCCATAGCATATGTGATTGCCTTCGTATTTGAAGCTTGCAGATTGTCAAAGTTCATCTTTTTAGGCTGGAGTTTTCTGGAAGCTTCGTACTGGAATTTCTTGTACTTTATGAAACTTCTTTATTCTATGCTTGTCTTCTTTTGTGTATGGTTCTGTAGGGTTGTAGGGTGAACATGTTGGTTTCTGAAGATGAGATGTGAGTCTGAAAAAGAGTTCTAAAAGAGCTCTTTGACCCTCCCCCATGCCAAGGATGTTTCATATCCTTATGCAAGAAGATTTAACACCCTGTATCATAATGGAAGAAAAATGATAGGAGAAAAGAAACCAAATCAAATTCCAAAAGTACATTTATCACCGAGCATATGATCACATGCCTAAAAAATTTGAAATTGTCTTTCTTTTGATGACTTATTGACAAGGGTAGCATTTAGCAGTGAAAATAGGGAGGTTTTTATATTTTTGCCAGCAGAGTAAATCCAACCTAACTTGCTTCAGAGATTTACTATCATTAGATGTTATGGATAAATTTCACAGTATAAGTAGATTAGACTCCCTAGTTAGGGCTCCACTCTTAAGAAGTTTCCTTCTTAGGTAATGTAGGCTTTAGATGTCAGACTGGTAAAGTTGACTTAGGGTAATTCTCAAATGG